>JABUQX010062342.1:0-109951 GCA_015478945.1 Trachelipus rathkii | reverse complement strand
GGGCAAAATTTTTAAAAAAAAAAAAAAAATAACAAATAAAAAAAAAAAAAAAAAAAATAAAAAAAAGTCCAATTTTACGAAGAAGACAATGAAGATGTTATGAATTGGCAGTTGTAAATATAGTTAAACAAAGGTTTAACGGGTATTAATTAGGAAGGAAATTTTTGAAAAAAACTTAAAGGTGGTTAAATATGGTCTTAGGAAAAACAATCCAATAGACCATATTAATATATTTAATTATTATGGTCAAGCCTCCCGAAAGCAACAAACATGTAACAAAAAAAACGTATAACAGCTACAGGAAAATAAATAAAATTTTGTTAATCAGGAGACATTTTTACCCGATGATTTAAAATAAAAAAATAAATAACGCTTTTGAAAATTGTTAAAAATGTTGGAGAATCTGTATGATAATGTTCATTTTTTGCCAAAAATCTAATTTTTAATTTAATGAAAAAAAAAATACTCCAGGGTAAACCACAAAGATGACAGAGTCGGGGTCTCTCCCGGCCTACCGGGGGACGACGAGGGGGGACTTTCGGGTGCCCCTCTCTATTCCCTCCGTTGGCATCGAACCGCGCCTTAAAGGAAATAAAAGAAAATTAACATTTTTTTATAAACCATTAAAAATAAATAAGACAATATTTTGGAACTTCTTGCTCTCGGGAACTACTGCAGAATGGAAGAAGGTTTAATAAGAGCGGTCCGCTGCACAGCCCTAAGGATACAAATACTAATTTAAGGTGTTTATTAAGTAATATTATATAAAAATACATTTTTTTAAGTTTCATCATCGATCAAATTGCTTGCTGAAATCAAAGATGTTATTTAATTATCCTGTAGCTTGTTATCGTTTTTAGTACATTGCATTGCATGCTTTCGGAGGCGACCTCATTATATACTTTCTAATTGACATATTTAAAAAAAAAAAAAAAAAAAAAAAGTGACATCAGTGAATCAGTATATGGAATATAGCCAACATTTTGCAAATAACGTTTATCTAATTAATGCTAATATTAATAATCACATATATTATTTTGAGGCTCAACATGTTTAGTTTCTCTATCTCTCTCTCTCACTACTATCCTGACAAATGCTAAACAATATCACTGTTAGTACTATATATATAATATATATATATGGTGTATATATATATATATATATATAATATAATATATATATATAATATATATTAACATATCTATACACTAAATATATATATCACTATATATATATATAATATATATTATATATTATATATAACCATAGATACCACCCAAATATTTATTATAATATATATTATATATTATATATTATATATATATTATTATATATTAATATATAATCTATATATATATAATAACTTATATATATAATATTATATAATTTATAATATATAAATATATATTTATAATATAATATATATATATCTATATTTATATTACTATATATAAATATTATATATATATTATAAAGTATAATATATATTAATATATATATATATAGTTAATATATATATATAAAAATACTTATATATATATATACGGGAGCCGGGAGGTGCAAGGCCATTACCCCCACCTGTATTTCAAAAAAGGCTTTTGCTCGCCGAAAAAAAAATTCAAAGCTTTTGATTCGCTGAATATATAGATATATATATATATATATATTTATATATAAATAAATATAGGTTAGCAACCCATTTAGGGCCTAGTATATCTCACGGAGGGAGTAGTAGATATATACATATATTAATTAACATATTAATTTATATCTATGCTCTTTATATCGGTGTTGTTTATTATGGATTCAATTATATATTATATATATAGTTATAGTAATATATATATAGGTCAGCCTGTCTAAGAGACATCACTTAACAACAGGAAACGGCATACAGCTCACTTAAAACAAACCATTTGGATGACTGCTATTTCTGAATTGTCAATGAAAAAGGTTTTAATAAGAAAAACAAACACCACTTAAAATAAAAAATTATTTTATTTGCCAGGCAACCAAGTAAAATAAATTTTCCATATTATTTAACAATGAAAGGTAAGAATTTGTTGCCAGAGAAAGAAATATGAAGTTGGCGTTGCCAGACGTAAGATTTTCTAAATATTTCGGTTAGAGTTGAAATCA
Source organism: Trachelipus rathkii (assembly GCA_015478945.1). NCBI lineage: Eukaryota > Metazoa > Arthropoda > Malacostraca > Isopoda > Trachelipodidae > Trachelipus > Trachelipus rathkii. The sequence continues at coordinate 107,812 of JABUQX010062342.1, read as the reverse complement.
ATACTAATTAGTATTAACTCGGTTTCTAAAGTGAAATTCTATTAAATGAGTTAACACATTTAATACTTAATAAGATCATGTTAATGACTTTGTACTTGTTTTTCAATACGGGAGACACAAACTTTTATTTCTGTAGAAAATGTAATATATATATATATATAGTTATATTATATATATATATATATATCTATATATATATAATATATATACTCTCGTATATACTCTATATATACCATAATACTATAATACTATAATATTATATATATCTTATTAGTATATATATATATGTATATATATATTATATATACCAAACTTAGAAAATAAAAAGTTTATTTTAAAATAAACAACTTTTTTTAGTTATTTCTACTTTTTTTCGGGTTACCCTGTGAGCTCTAACCTCTAAAAAGTAATCTTTACTACTTTTTTATAGTAGAATAAAAACTACTACATGTATTAGTTAAGGTTAAAATTCTTTTTGATTGATGTGGTAGTTAAAAATGAACTTTTGTTATAGCATCAGGATTTATTTTACTTTTTTTTTCTTACACAAACTTGTAGTAGAAAGAGAGGTGGTTAATATTTTACTATTTGTTTGAAGTTGTATATTACACTTGGTGTAGTTCATTGTTTGTGATTGTTAAAATATATTCCACGCTATGACCACCATCATTTATCAGGCAACTTGAATTTACTTCAATACCTCATAGTATTACGTCACATCACGTCATTGAACTCATATTGGTATTGATCCATATTGATTCGATAACCGGCCAGTCTGGAGTGCGGATTCGAACTCTCACCTCTTTAGCTTCCCGCGGTGTTGTTCCAAACCATAGCCAAGGAGGATGATTAATTTTATACGATAACAAATTTTACATTGTATATATTCGTATCTCGTTATATTATATATATATATATATATATTATTATATAATTATATATATATATAATATATATATATATATTATATAATAATATATATATATATAAATATAATTATAATATATATATATGGTTATATATACTATATATATTATATTATATTACTGTATATATATATATATATATTATATATATATATATATTATATATATATTATATATATATATTATATATATATCATATATATAATATATATACTATATATATATAGTACCATATATTATATTACTATATATTATATATATATATTTATATCAATATATATAATATTATATATAATATAATATATATATATATATATATAAACTGTATATATATATAGTAGTATACTATATATATAATATTAGTATATATATATATATAATTATAGTATATATATATATATATATATATTAGATATAATATTATTTATATATATAATTAATATTATATATTTATAAATAATTTATAATAAATTTTATTAATAATATATATATAATATCATATATTATATATATAATATATATATATATATATTATATATAGTTATAGATATTATATATATACTGGTTATATATATTATATATATATGCATATATATGTAATATATATATTATTATATATTTATACATATTTATATATATATTAGTATATTATTATATATACTAATATAATATATATATATACATAATTATAATAATAATATTATATATAATAAAATATATTTAGTATATATATTATTATTATATATATTATATTTATATTTATATATAATATACTTATATATAGTTAATTTATTATATTATTATAATATTATATATTATATATATATATATATAAAAAATATATATATTATATATATATATATACTATAATTATTATATATTATAAATATTATATATAATAATTATATAATATTATAGTATATATTACTATATTGATTATATATATATATAGTTATATTGTTATATATAAATATATATATATATATTATATTAAGGTAGTAATATTATATTATATATATATAGTATGCAGCATAGTTACCTCCCATAGGGCTCCCCTTCAGGGGGTGCTGGCCCATAAAAAATAGGAAATACCTGTAGAAGGATCAAATTTGGATGCATAGAGGAGGATAGGAGTAAGGGAGTCTGGGGCCGGAAGTACAGGAGACCCCCCATCCGCGGAAGGGAAGGGGTCCCGCCGGAAAAAAGAAGAAATTGACGAAATACCATAGATAAGTGGAGAAAGGAGACGAATTCGTAGTCAGAGAAGGAAAGAGTTGGAGAAGGAATCTGAGTCAGTGTCTAAAACCTACTAAAACAGTGTTTAAATTATTTCATCAATGATATTATAGCTACTACAAAATTTAAACCTACTTCCAATTATATTTTCTGTATAGTAATTACAACAACCTATAGTACTTAAATTTACTTTGATAATTTTACCAGCAAATATGGAGTAAATATTTCTTCACTTGTAGTCAAAATAACATACAAAATTAGTAATTGTTACAATTACTATGTAGTAACCTAATTTATTAAATTAAGTGTTATAATTACTAAGATATCGGTATTGTTTGAAAATGTTATTTAGTAGAATTTACCACTATTGGGGTTACAGAATGTTAACCACTTTCGGAAATTTATTTAAACTACTAAAAAAAGTCAACCCTACTACATATGAAAGTTCATTGAACAAATCACTACATAAATGAGTAAAAATTTTACCAGGTAAATTTCGGAAACAAAACTACCGGGTAGTAAAATGTACTAAAAAATAGTTAAATACTGCTTACTACCTCTTGTTAGTAAAAATTTTACTACTAATTTTTCTAAGTGTGTATTTATAATATATTATATAACTAGATGAAGTATACTATATATATATATATATATAGTGTATATATATATATATAGTATATATATATATATATATATATCATTATATAGTATTATATATATATATATATATTTATATATAATATATAATATATAAAGTTTTATGATTTAAAACAAAACGAAATATTACATCTAGAGTAGACCGCATAGATATCAGTTGTCGGGGTCTCTCGCGGGCCTCTAGGTGGACGAACGAGGGGTACGGAAGCCGCCCCCCCTCTGGTTCCCCCATCGGCTCGAGCCCCCTAAATGGGCAAAAAAAACTTTCTAAAATTTTCCAATGAATAAATGGCAAAAAAAAAAAATAATTAAAAAAAAATCTAAAGTTTTTAGCTGAATCCAAATATATAATTTGTTTTACTGTAGGTGTTTCCATTCTCTAGTTACACGATGTCCTCTTTGAACACTCTTGCAATATATATATATAATTATAATATTATATAATATATATTATATATATATATATATATATATATATTATATATATATATATATATAGTATATATATATATATATATTAATTTATATATATATATATATATATATTAGTTATAGTATTATATTATATATATATATATTATATCAAGCAACTTTCCCACGAAAAAGCAACTTTGCAAACTTGCACCATAGCCTACAGCCCTACCTCTTTATCCCCTACTCTGCCCTCCTCTATTCCTGGCTGTAATTTAGTTAAGAGATGGAGTATCATTATTGGGGTTTCAGTTGTCACCGAGTTGTTGTTTACAGTGTACGTTGCTCTTCTTAATTAAATTGTTACAACAGTGATTTACGAGTTAATTTGTTTAATATATAATATAGTATATATTAGTATTATATATATATATATATATTATATAGTTATATATATTATATATATATATATATATATTATTATATATGTATATATATTTATATATTATATACTATATATATATATATATATAATATAGTATATATATATAGTGGTGAGGCTTGCCCAAATTTTAACTTCGGTTGTCATTTTCGATTTAGTATTTTAATACGTTAACTATTGTAAATTTATATATTTTTGCATTTCTGCACTCATTCACATTTGTGTTTTCAAAATAACATGTGATAAAGAATTCAAATATACCCCTTATACTTGACATCCGCTGGATCTTATGTCCGGAAATAACAACTGCTAAACTGTAACAGCCCCGAGTGCCATTACGATAACAAAGCTATATTTCTAATTATCATCATTTAATATTATTTGTACTTGTACCGTTATTTTAATTAGGCGCCTTTTTTATGCGAAAAATAAATAATATAAAAGTTTATATTTTAAGAACCACACATTCTGATTAAAACATTCCAAATATAAATCTTTACGTCTGGTCTGTTGTAGTCTAAGTGAATATACTTCCTTACCTTTATATCCTCTTTAACAAGATATATAATTTCGCAAAATTATCCAACGATCAATTATGTGCAAGTTATCGTACATATTTAGTGAAATTTAAGTATTTTTTGTTTTTTTTATATCCGTTAATTTATTTTTATACAATTCCTATTGCTAAAATTTACGCTTTCAGAATGTAGTTAGTTTTAACGGTAGCTGTTGTAGTTTTTAAGATACATGGGTTCCTTAAGTGTACAGGGACATATATATATATATATATATATATATATATATATATTGTATATATATATGATATATATATACTATATATTAATATTACTATAGTATATATTATATATTATAGATATATATATATATTATTTGATATAGTATAGTACATATATATATTATATATTATTTATATGTATCATATGTATATATATATAATATTTATATAGTAATATATATTATATATAGTTATATATATATATATTATAATATATATATATATATATATATATATAACTACTATATATACTATATATATACTATAATATATATTATATATATATATATATATATTAATATATATATATATTATATATATATATATATAATATATATATATATGACCCACCACGGCTCACAAAGAAGCGGCCATACTGGGCTGAAAAATCAGCACCATGGGAGGGTCCTGGGACAAATATGTTTCAAATGTCAAAGGAAGATTTGAATGACTAAATTAATATTCAGTCAATCAAAAATAAATAAAAACTAAATAAAACTGTATCCTATTGTATTATAAATAGTTCCAAAGATTACATATACATAAATCAAATGTTATAAAGATATTTCAACTTCTTGAAGCTCAAAGAAAATAGAGTTTACTGCTTAAAAAGTGGGGAAGATTTCAGATAAGATGTATAGATAATGCTTTTTGAAGGAGTTGATGGACCATAAAGTAGAAAAATGACAACGGCGAATAGTGTCCAGATGGGAACAATCAATGAAGATATGACGAACAGATTGAGGGGTGTGACGACGGCAAAATTTGCAAATGAGAAGAGGGTCCCGTGACATATAGTGACTGTGAGTGATAGTGGTGTGGCCAATTACGGAGGCGTCAAGTATCACCTTGTGTCAAGCGCTTTCGTTTTGTTGGAGGAGACACTCACCAATGTTCGGCTTTATGATTTTCTGAGTTTCTCGTCTTCGAGTGATCACTCGGTGCGCAAGCTACTCTTTGCCAACAAGGATCGGAAAAAGCCTTGTCGGAGAGCAGGAGAGTAATCGGTTGATGGGAGGCGGCCTTGTCGAATGTCATCCGGGAGGTACCTGGAACAACTCCGAAAAGAGGAGGCTGCCATTTTGGCATATCTGTCAGCGATTTCGTTGCCAGTTACCTCTACATGAGAGAGGGTCCAACGTAAAATAACTTGTTTCTTACGGGAGTGGAGCACCGAAGAAATTGCTTGTAAACAAGGGCGGATACCATGCGTTTTTTAGAATAGGGGGTTAAGCGACTGGAGGATGACGTCGAGCGAATCTGAATAAATGACATGGTTAAGTTTCGTTAAGGATTAGAATTCGAGATAGAGTTGGCAATCATTATAGCAATTAATTCTGACGTAGAAAATTTGTGCATAGATGGGGAGTGGTAAGAGAGGTTGTATCAGGAAAGGACAGCAGATGCACCCACATTGCCCCCTATTTTTGAGCCGTCAGTAAACACAGAAGTAAATCCATCGTGAGCTGCGGAATGAGAGGAATGATGCTTTTTAACAAGGCCAGTGCAGGGTGGCTAGATTTGAGAGAGATGTCAGAGACAGCAGATGAGTGGGAGCGGGGAATAGCCTTAAGGTGGTCTAGTGTACCCGTCCGTAAAGAGAAACGGCTAGGCACCTTATTCGTGCAATCCTGTTACGTGTGATGCATACTAATTATGTTGTTATGTAACCTAGTATTGAGCACTACCTAATGGCTCAGTAATTAGGATTAGGTATCTCCTGTAGAATCGGGCTTCAGAGCATAACCGGTTTTTTGGGTCTTGAAACAAAATATTAACTGTGTGACCGTGATGCTATGGCTCTCGAAGAGAGAAGATGGCATCACATTGGATTTCAAACTTCAAGCTCACCAGGGAGGACGGTCGGAAGGCTCCAGTAGTCGATACGGATCGCCTCGTTTTGGATGGATCTAACAGGGTGTAGTAGTGTTGTGGAGCATCTGCCTATACTGCACAGCATAATTCAGTTTTTCGATTCGGATTAGGCTTATGTAAAGAAAATAATAAGGGACTTAATGCGATCAGCATCCAAGATTTTGAAGGCGAGATGACCGTAGCAGGTCAAGCGCGCAATAAGTTGTTTCAGGAGTTTAATGTGCGGTGCATATGTTAAATGGTCATTTAGAATGAGTCCTAGAAAGTTGACTTGTGAAGTTACAGGATTGGGCGAACCTTATAAGGTAGGTTCGCTGTGGAAGAAGGTGGCAGTTCTTTCGATTCCTTTTTTTTAAAAAAAGCACTGCCTGAGGTTTTTGGTGGGAGAAAAATTGGAGTCATAGAAGTTACCCCATTTGTGAAAATATTCTAATAGCCTAGTTTGAAGTTTTGCCCGTTCTAGAAAAAAGGCAGCTTGTCACCGGCATTATATATAAACGCAAGGGTCATCAACATAGAGGAGAAAAAATTGCACCGTAGCTTTGGATAAAGTAACAATTGTCTATTAAATTCTGAGAGCAAATGTAGTACACTTAGGAACCACTACCCTGCGGAAACGCCTTCACATCCAGAGTTAAGTTGTAGTGTTTTGGTCATAGTCTGTGTCACGTGACAGAATAGAGAGCATCGAACTTGGATTGGATCTTGTATTGACAGAAGCATTTTAATGGAAAAGAGGGGTGTTGTCCGCCAAGAAACCGAGGATAGATTTAAGGGAGAATTCCCTCAGTTTTCCACGTTGTGTTCGTAAGCTTTCACAAGAAACCATGCCCATCCAATTGAGTTAGAATGGCCTTCCCGGATGCATGCTTCTAGTTTCTAACAAGGGGGTTCCGCTCGGTTTTGTCGAACGATTTTTGCGAAAACCAACTGGAAGCTTGAAAAAAGCTTAGAGACTCTCCAGAACAAGGAGAAAGCGACCTGAAACCCATTCTCCATTAATTTACAGGTATGGTAGTCAGCGAAATTGTTCTTTGGTTGTCGCCAACATCGGATCTTTTCCAGGATTTGGGATCTAGAATTTACAAAAGCTGTCAGCAAATAGATGGAAAAAGAAGAATTCGAGTCCAGCAACAATGCTGATGCGAGGGATGTATAATGACCGCCAATCATGATATACGAAATCATGGTCTGGCCAAGACACCGTCTTTGCTTTTCGCCAGTGCAGTTTGATAACTCTTGTAAGTGTAAAAAAGTACGAATTGTAGGTATAATCTTTCCCCTTTCGCTGTTGAAAAAGTTTGGCGATTTATAAGTTTTGTTAGATATACACAATTTATTGAAAGGTCTTCAGGAAATAGCCGAGAGGAAAGTAATCTCTGCACCTGGTGTAGCTTAGACTCTGCAAAGCAGCAGGATCGGAGATCGTGTCAGTTTATCAGGCCCATAACGGAGGACTGTGGGTAAGAGTTGTTGGAGCGATGAGATATTTTCTGTTGTAACTTTCCACACTAAAGGAAGGGGAGTTGTGGGGTTAACAGTCGAAATAAGGGAATGGGAGCAAAAAGGAAATATTCAATACAAAAGAAAGAGCGTGTTGTGCTATCTATACGTTTCATATGTAGGATTCATGTGTGAAGGGTATCCCAGGCAAAAGGGGGTTATCATCTGCAGGATAATTGGACTTGACCGACCAGTGACAGAGTCGCCCCTCATAAGGGGTGGGATTTGTGGTTAAGTCTACCTAGGTAAATAATCGGAGAAAGGGAGCTTGTTATTGAATAAGAAATCAAGCTAAGTCGACCTTAGTATAATTCACTACTCGGAGCCAAGTAGATTTGAGCAGATGGTTAAGGTAGTTGGTGGACAATGAATTCTTGCTGCCACTTGCCATGAAGTTTAGTTTGAAAGAGGACTGGAGCGGAATAAGAGACAGATTTATGAATGAGTTATTCCTGCACCTATTCCTATCAATTGTCACTCTATTTCTATAGAGTGTTTAGCGGCGATTTTATATTCCATGCGTTGAAAGAGTCACGATGAAATAGTCGAAGTTCCTGCAAACTTGTACTTTGGTGTACATTGTTTATTAGTTGAATAAAGATTCTTCAAAAGATTAGTAATAGAATCCACGACAATTCCATTGAGGGAATAAGTTGGCCATGCTGTGGTATTGTTGTAAATGTTAGGATGATGGTCTTTTTGAGTACAACTGTCTCTATTGACTAGGCAGGTAGTAAAGAGGTAGATTCAGATTTGAAGAGGAAAGGCTGAGACGTGGATCTCGACAAGGAAAGGTAACAACAAATCCTTGATGGTAAAGAATAGTTCATTACAACAGAGATCTGTTGTAGACTGATTTGGAAAGGAGTTTTCAGTATTATTGGGTTGGGGTGGTGGCTTTCGCCACGATATAGCGCAGGATAAGTTTGAGTTCAACTCCAAGTCCATTTAATTGTTGTTGATCTGGTTTGGCTATTGGTCATTGGACATGAGCAACCAAAATGCCATGCTTTATTATTGTCTGGAGCGGATTATCAGTAAATCTGCCAAACAGAGTGATTCAGAAATGTGTAAGGGATATGGAATTTGTTTCCATGGAATAATTGGTGGAAGTGAAAGGGTTTCAATCTTTTTGAAAATGATTAGTTGGTTATAGGAGAGGGGCGCGAGGAAGGATAGTGGAGTTGACCGCAAGAGTAGTAGGTTGCTGTTGATTGACCAAGGTCCGGATACTGGAGACTTTTGCCAGTATTCGTCGTGGAGAGTGATTTTGGGATTGGACATGATGTGAGGCTTAAGGAAATGGGGAGCTCTGGGTCTCCCTTCATGTCCTCCAACTATCCAGGCGGCTATAGCAGTTGCGTATGCGTTTGTTTGCGAATTGGACAGGTCATCCATTGGCTTTCTCGGACGCGGCAGGAAGTATTAAGAAGAGTGGATGTCAAACATCGAGGCTCCATTTGGAGCTGTTGAGATCCATTTCATCTGCTGAAAAGGTTATAATAAGAATAACCCAATTGGGGAAGCGCTGAGATAGGAATTGCAGGGAAAAGGAAAAGAATGTATAGTAAGACTCAGAAGAGCTAGAATTATCCGCAAAACTATGGTGTGGATTGGGAATTGGCTGGAAGTACCCAACAGAAGCTGCGATTGGTAGTTGTGTGGGGGAAAGTACAAGTCTATTAAAGTCGTTGCTCTTTGTCTCGGCTGAAAGACTTATGGCGACGGATCTCGTGTATGCTAGATACATTTTTTTACGTCTGGAGGATTACGCTGTTGTTTTTGTTTAGAAAGTATTCGGACCGGCTTGATGCATGTTGATGTGTAACGAATTAATCGTTATAGCTTGGCGCGAGTGTGTGTTTTCTTTAGTGTTGATGGAACCTTTCTCAGGAATTTGGAAGTAAGCTCGAGTGGGAGGCGATACATTACAGGGGACAAAGAGGCAGTCCTGCGATTGCATATGAAGTGATGGGAGAAACCGCATTGGGTAAGCATTTGGACAAGGATGCCCTAGTCTGGAAAAGAAGTGTTTTCAAGTTTTGTGATTTGGATGAACCAGCTCGAGATAGTTTCATTGCTGGTTTTTTTAAGGTTAGAACTCGGGATAGGATTTTTAATGGCTATTTTGAACGAGAGATTGGCTCAAGGTGCTACTTTTGTTCAATTTGGAGTCGGTGGCGTGAGCGCGAATACAGGCCTAGAAGTGAAGGATAGACTCAACAGCCGCTGCTTTGAGTCTTTCGCTGAGATTTGGTGAGGAGGTCTGGCTGGGATTGAGGTTGTGTAGTGAGTGGGAATTGCAGCTACGGCGGATGGCGGGTGAGTGGAGGGGCAGCTGTGATTGTGCGCGTAAGGTCGCTTTTGGTCTTATGAATGATAAATTCTATCGAAATCTGGGTGGCGGGTTTGGGAAGGTATGGTGCGTAACGAAGCCTGCTCAATTTTTGATATGGTGCATAACTCCAAAAAACCTCCTGATTCAAACAGGGATAAAGACGGGAGCATTTGAGAGAGGAAAAGAGAAGCATTGGTGGGTCCTCACAGTTTACTACACGGTAGGATATTTCAAACAGGAAGATGGTGTTGGAGACGTAAAATGTGCGTCGCGCGCGCGCAAAGAGGAGATGCTGAGGATGATTTCATCGGTCCCCTGACAAGTATTTTGCGCGGGAAATGACCAAAACCGAAGTTGACATTGTAAGAGAGAAGGAACGTCTGGGTCGAGGGATAAACGTGCGGTGACTGTGAACCGCTATTTACCTTTGTAGGGTGGATTAAGGGAGAGTGATTAAAGGCTCAGCAGTAAACGAGTGTGAGGATTTGGGCTATAAGGAACGTGTTCTTAACGGTGAAAAATATTTTCTGTGTGAAGATGTTTCCTATAATCGACAGCTGTATCTATCGTCTTTTCTGTTGGGTTTATAACAATAAAATAGTGGCCTTTAGATGTGGTTCTGTATTTCATCAGGAAGTAGAAATAAGAGGACTGTTGCGAGGAGACGTTAAGGATGATAGAATGGAACTTTGATTTCGGTTAGCAGCTGTACGAGAATGGACCCTGTGACTGGAGAGGTTCTGTCTCAACTTCCTAAACTTTTTTCAAGTTGCAGTGACTGAGAGAAAATGGTTATCTGTGCTCTAGGTAAGAGGCTTTGGAGGTCGAGTTGATATGTGTGACATCGGATATGAGTGTGTCCGCTGCATGTCCTGGAGGGGGGCGGGCCATATGGGTTGAACGGAGTGAGCACGGACGAATATGAACGAGGGGATGCCCCGATCGTGCTTGGGCACCTGGGAATGCAGGAAGTGCTTTGCCAGGCGGAACTGATTGCCGGAGACAGGGCAGAGGCCTTCCAGCTGTGGAGAGTGGGAGGCAGACACGCCTAAATCGAATGTGTCGAGAAGTACAATTCATTGGGGTAGCGCGCAACCATTTGAATCTGTCGCGTTCGAGGGAGTCTGTAGAATCCATTCAACCTTCGTTGGAGGTAATAAGTGTAAGCTTATATTTCTTTGCTGATATTATATGTGTTTTACCTTGTATAATATTAAGATTCGGGTGTACTCGCTCCTCCGCCCCCTCTATTGTTGTGGTGTTAACCTCCGTGGTATAGCTGTAAGGTTGTGTGGCCCGGAGGACCTGCTACGCTCTCTCGGCGCCATCTTTATCCATAGATGTTCCAGAGTGGTCAGGGAAAAAGGACCCAAACCTGCGTTGCAGGTCGTGTGTACCGAATCACGAACAGGTGATGCGGCTCACAACCCTTCAGCACAGATGACGCCAGATGCCCCTTCCGTAAGGAATCATCTGTCTTTCGTCATTGCGCGTCTTCGTTTCATCTACTCCTCTCTGGATACATCACAACTTCAAATAACGTCGTCTTTCTTTCTTTAGTGGTCACTGAAGTACGCGCTCTTGCTGTATATCTCTGGACTAGTTATATCCCAGCGAATTACCCACGACCCTGCTAATGGTGTGCGTACGTTGTCCGAAGGTCGGGCAAGAGTTGAATATGATTAATACAAGTTATGTAATATGTCTTGATATTATATTTTATTTAAATCCATAATATGAGAATTGTAGAGATATAGAAGATAGGTTAATACTAGAGTTATATATATATATATATATATAGTATAGGTATAGATATAGAATGTATATGTTATATTATTCCTTAAGATGCTGAGATGTGATATATATATATAATAGTTTGTGATTAAATTTCTCGCAGCAAGGACTTTAACCGTGACCCTTACCAGACTGAGCCACGTGGCGCAGGGAGATTGAGTCGCCGACTCTCATTACGCAGACGACGGCTGGTTCAAATCGATCCAACGTAAGCAGTTGAGTAGTTTTAATCTACCTGGGGAGCAAGGATCTAAAAACTCTACTGCGAACACGTTGGTGGCGACTGGTTTGGGAGAAATAGCGCGGGCTCTTTTAAGAAGTATCGATTTCCTTGACGGTCCCCACGTGTTACCCGCTGGCTAAAGGGGAAATAAAGCACGTTAAAGAGTAGTTGTGTGATAGGGTATATATAATATTTATATTATAATTAGTATATATATATTATAGTATATTATATCATTATATTTATACTGTATATATATAATAGAAATTAATAATTTTAATATTAATATTACTCAAATAACAAATAATATAAATATATATATAATTAGTATAATTTTTAGAATTTTTTTAAAATTATTAAATTTATCTATAATAAAATTAAATTTATGATAATTTATAATATAATGTATAATTTATAGCTATACCGCTATATTAGTATTATGTATATATGGTAGGTGATTGACAAACTTGGATGAGTTTAACAAGAGCAATTTGTCACCATTGTAATTGCACAATTTATAGATTAGAGAAAAGATTTTATTGATCCCATCCCATTAAGTTCACGAGAAATAGAACCAAGAATATTAAGGATATCCGAAGGCTTCCAAACTATTAGTTAGGACCCCGTTTAGGACTGATCTAGATAACGTTATTAGAGAGACTAGTAAAAAGCCACATGGGTTCCTATCTCGAGACTGTTCCCAGTGAACCCACTACCAAACATTGTCTCATAGCATATCCACAATTGTCTACGTCCTAGGGCTTTGTCAATTTTGTGTGTAACTATCAAATCTCTACCTAAGTTTGGCTTAGTCATAAACTATGTTAATTTTATAGAATAATATGATAAATTTAGTGATGATAACCCAAACCATCCACATATTAAATAACTAAGTTATTGGGTCACACATTGGCTCATCTAACCAATAACTGCTTATAACTAAAGATACGAACGCTCTCATATTTGGACTTCGGTCAACTACTTGTATTTTATATTATTTTATCCCTACACTCTCCTATTAAACTGAAATCTCACCGTACTTTCCTTAAATTGTTGCAATCGAGTACACTACTTCAATAATGACAACCTCCTGCGTGCTGATCTATATTTCCGAAATAACAACTCACTTAATTATAACTTGAATGAACTATGCTATTCTATATTGATTATCAAGCGATTGTGCTTTCTTTCTTTAATTATTCTATATATGTCCCCTCTGAGTCTAGTCCTGACCATGTTCTTCTACTGAAAATCTATTTGGTCTCTATCATAATCAATATGATGTAATAATATTTGTTACGAGCTTGATTTTAACATGTGCCCTTGACGAAATCGCCTTTCTACAGAACAACATTAATACCTTCAGACCTCCCTCTGCATAGCTCAATTACCTCTCTCAATACCCAGATAATCATCCTTTGTTGTCACTCTCTCTATGCCATATCTAATAGTCTTTCTTTAAATAATGGGGCCCAAAGCGTCACAATACTCTATTTACAATGTGGCCTAACATAGCGTGTGAATATATACATGTTTTAACTTAATTACGTGTTCCGTGCCTTGTAACCAAACATAGGCCTACTTTAATAGTAAAAAAACGCATCTTATTAGCTTTATTTCTTAGCTTTCCAAACAGTTGATTAGCTACTAGTCATAATTAGAGCTGCTTCATAATCACCTGATCTTTTTCTTGGTCCACAGAGTTTCAAGCCACTCCCCATTCATTATCGCTAGTTTAAAAACTTTTACGATTGGTAACCTATGGTGGAAGAACCTTACACACTTTTTACTATGAAAATCGATGGGGTTGGCATGAGTGGGCCCGACCCGAAAATACCCACCCGGCGTTTTTTCAGTAAAAAAGATCGACACTTGTGATAAAAAAATGTCCCGCCCCATATTTTGCACCCCTACTTTGGGTGTATTTTTTCATTTCTTTTTGTCTTAACATAATTAAAGTTTAATTAATCACTAATGCAAGGTTGTTCAATAAACATATGAATTTAAATTTTTTAGAGAATTACTAAATACCAAGATAACATTTTTTCGTGACTCTCTCTATTTTTCTTTTTTTTGGGTTCTATTTTATTTTTTTTTTTTTTTTTTTATTATTTTTTTTTTTATTTATTATATATTTATATTTATTTTAATTGTAGTAGTATATATAGTAGTAATTTTTTTTCTGCGATTATATATATAGGATATACTGTACTATTGCGCTTCTGTAATACTCATATTTTTTTATTTTATATCTTACCTTTTTCTATTTTTTTTTATTATTATTTATTACTTATATTATATATATTATTTATATATTATTAAATCAAATTATGCAGTAAATACTATATATATATATAATAACTTTTATAGTATATTATATAATATAAATACATAATATAAATATCATATATGTATATATATATATATATATATATATAATATAGTATATATATATATAATATATAGGTCAGCCTAATGGAATATTATGATTATATTTATATCTATTAAATATTACTATCATATTTCTCCAATTATATACTAATTCTTTATTATGTGTGTATAGTAGTATTAATCTCATCACTACTACACAATACACTCGACTATCTATACTCCTACATATACAACATAACCATACCATAAACACCAACCACTACCTACCCTAACCCATACACCACAAACTATATATATATATATATATGATATATATATATATATATAATTAATAATTATTTTATTCTATGAAAAATTATTAGATTATACAACAAGACCAAACAAAACAAACTTCTAACAAAAACAATCTCACATTTACTCTATCGTCGACACAACTCAGAATACCGCTATCACAGCATACTCATCCTAATATATTATACACACATTCATCAAAATACTAAATTTCAACACCACAAATACGTACCCACATCTCGAACACACCACCACTTGGTGCCCCTGATCTTGTGATCCGTTCTAATTCAGCTCTAAATTTTCTATGATCTATAGATATGAGAACAACAACTCAGATTACTCCACAATAATGAAATATATACTATACGCACACGTTCTCTACACACATACTGTAACTATACGGAATATATATGTGATACAAGCTTCAATAATCAAACTTCAACGTGAAAGCACAACCATACGAATAAATACTCACACACATATCATATCACATAGAATAGTGCCAGACAAATAACATATAAACAATATAAATATATAAAAATACATATATAATACTACAGAAATAAAAGTTTCATCCCTAAACCTCATACTACTACCTACCCAAAAATAACTATAAAACTATAAAATAGTAATATATAAATCCACTAACCCAATGACCACACAACAAAAAACCACTCACCACAAATATAACACGAACCATCAATAATAATATATATACACTTATATAATATAATTATATATATATATGAGCCGTGTCCAAAAGTGGACCTTCCAAGATTTCTTCGAGATGGTGAGGAGAAATTGGGCCAAGGCTCTTAAACGGTTGTTATCATTGTCAACAAAGTACTTTTCCAATTCAACCACTGAAACACATAGAGAACGATTTGTAGCATAATATATAAAAAACTGATGTTTTTTGAGTCGAAGGAAATTCTTTTTTGTGCAGTTGTTCTATTTTAATGGTTATATTTAGACAAATTCGTTGTAGTTTATTGATATGTGCTCAGATATACTAGAATACCATGTTTTCATTGTGATTTGTAATGTCTAGCAGCATTACGAAGTAGATTAGAATGAACCCTTTCTTCTTACATCTGAATTGCATCTCCATACTTTTCAACGGTATGTATTAGCACTTTGAATTCACTAGATTGCCAGAATAATATGACAAGCTTTTACAAGATTATTTTCGATATTGCACATTTTATTCTTTCAATTTTATTGCTTTTAATTGTATCACTGTAATATTTACATTATACTTTGCTGGTGCCTTAGATCCATCAGAAACCTCTAGTCCATATCATTTCCTAGTTTTCTTTCTGATCCCAGAGAGTCTTTGCCATTACTGTTATAATCAAACTTATATATAAAATAACTTAACAAATATTGATAAAAAAACAATTAAAATTTAATATGATTGAAAAAATTGCATGTTATTTGCTGACAAGGAAAGGAAAAATGAAAATAAACTATATTTCCCTCGGTTTTTTCGGGTCTTTAAGATGAAAAAAAAGAACCCGAAACAATCCCCGGGCCCACTGGTGCTTTTCAAAAAAAGTGTGTGATATTTGCCAACCTCTGATTCAAAATTTCATTTTGCCAACTTTATCTGCTCCACCCAAAGATAGATTTTATACAAGATCATTTTGAAAATTCTTTATGGCTCCTTCACTATTCCTTATAACTTGAGGTGGGCCACTTTAGTGAATATCATCTCTGCAAAATCTTAGTGAAACCTTTGCATTTAAGTCCCTTGTTCTAAATCATTTATATATTATTATGTGAGGAACAATAGTGGACTCTCCAGCACTGAACCCTGTGGGACACCTCTCTTCACTATTTCCACATTGATGATTTATTGCCATTACGTTGTACACACTGTTTTCTATTTCTGCAACACTCTTTAATCCAATCCATTGTTACCACTTCCACTAATACTCAACTCCATTATTTGTGCAAATATAACTTTTTTCATCTGCCTTATGTGAGGAACCTTATCAAAAGTCTCATCTGAAATAGGATTCGTCGAAAGGATTTACTAACTGGATCTCTCGTGTCTGATGGAGTCAGTAATGTATTTCCTAAATGTCTTAAAAGGTTTGTCTGACATGATGCACCCTTTCCAAAACCATGCAGGGAAGTCATAGCTAATACCTTGTGTGATCTTTCTAAATTATTTCTCTAATATGACCTTTCATTAACTTTTTCCAAAACTTTACAACCAGGTGTAGATGTGTTAATAATAAGCTAACTGACCTATATTCCCAAATCTTCCTTACTACCTTTCTGTTAGTGATAGGTACCAACATATTGTGCCTACTTTCCATTCATCTGTGGTATACCTCACCAAGGTTATAGGAATGATCGGTCTTAAAAAATCAAAATACAGTTGCCTTATGTGGGTGCTAAAAGGTACTGACCCTCTTCAGAAATTCTGAAACGAAATAGATTTACCGGATCAGGCAAACTGCCACCGATTTAGATCATGCAATAAGATGCAAATATATGCGTAATTAAAGAACGTTTTATATGTGTGTTTACATTCAAATGCCAAAGTTCTCTTTAAGTCTTTTTGAGAAATATACTCGCAAGAACATATAAGTCAATACACAAATCGTATTATTCGATAATCTTTCCTCAGTAAACACTGAAGCAAATTAAGCATTGAAAAATGTTGACAATTTCCTTATCTGAACTCACTAAAATTTTCATCAATTTTTAATTGGACCAATTGTCCTATTTGCTTACTTTTTAAAATTTAATAAAAAAGTAAAAAAACTTCTTCAGATTTCTGTGATTCTATTCTCCTGTAGATGTTGATTTCTGCCCTGCTCTTTAGAACGCTTTCTTATTGAATGTGGTTAAGTTCATTTCTATTTTTCTTATAATTTTCTAAATCATCTTTCCTATTACTACCTTTGAATATATTTTTAAAATTGCGCTTTTATTAAATAATGTTTCTCTCTATGCCTCGCCACATTTGCAATCTTTGCAAGCTACGAGGGTGGATTCTTCTTTTTTGTCGCCTTCTTTGCATTTCTTGTCGCATTTTTTGCCTTCAGCACATGATCGGGAATAGGTACATTAAAGAATTTGGCTAAATGTTTCCGCACATGATCAAAACAGTTTGGTCGTTTGTAAAACTCGGTGTGAAAAATAAATCCCCCGAGTTAGGTAATGTACTTAGCAATGTAACTCGAATATTTGGTATACGCCAACATCGAGGAAAATTAGCGTATTTTCTTAGTGTAACTGCATTTGGGCCAGACCTGATTACGATTCATAATTGTGAATCGTAATTATATTAGGTCACTAAGTCCTAAATTCTCCTCAATCTCTAACTTCATCCACCATTAACGTGTTTCATCGTTTGATAATAATAGTTAAGTGCGTTAATAGTGTCGAATAGGTCGATCTGTGGGTACTTGGGACCGATCTGGGTCCAGAAAAGTTAATCTAGTTATCAATGTTGAATTTCAAAGAAGACGTGCGTGTATGGTCCATAAATATGAGAGCGAAGGTAATCCCAATGATAATGGCCAGTGAAAATTATAAAGATGTGTTAGGTCTTATGCTAGTGTTGGATACTCAATTATGTCTGATAAAGATAGGTAAAGATTCAATAGGAATGGAGTTTTTGAGTTGGTGGCCTTGAAGTACAACAGAGTGTGATTCTCAATGGTCACAAAACGTTAGAAGAGGAGTGTGAACGACGAAGAGGAGGGCTGTATGTCTTGCTTACCTAAAAATGGCTCTCTTCTACGCACGCGTATAGATAATAAGAACTAATGAAACGTGCGAGTCTGTAGCGTGTCATCAGGTGAGTGGTCGATAAGGTGTTAAGGTGAATTGGGTTTTATAATAAAGGTTTAGGTAAGTAGTTGGATAAGGACATTAACCCTGTTAAGGTTATCTCATACCTACTGGTAAATTTATTTGATCCAAAGGGTATTAGTGCACGATACGACAAGATCTAACTTGCCAGTGAGAAAATCTTTTTTTCGATCTTCGGAAAGAGTAGTAACTCAGTTTGTTCAATGTATCAGGACCCACCACGGCTCACAAAGCATATAGAATGTCTCTCAGCTCCTCAACAGCAGAGTATTAGGGGAAGATACCGATAAGCGGTTAATTTAGAAATCGAAACTTGGGTACGGTGTGGCCACTCTACATATCTCGAAGTTTACGAATAAGTGTCAATATGTCTTAGAAGCCACATCACATACAGAGATAACCAAGTAAAGATGAAAAAGGAACAGAACCCAGAAGATGAAAGTAACCAGAAAGATTGAATAGGAAACCCAAGAACAAGATACTGAACAATGAACCCACCACAAGATGAAAAACCAAGAACCACGGAAAAAAGATGAAAAAGATCACCAGACTAGAACCATCTTCAAGAAAGACCATAACTAGCAACAGAGATCAAAACGATTAGAACAGACTTGATGATTCCAAAATTACTCTCCTTTAGAGAATAGATTCGAAAACTATTATAATAGCGCGAGTGGAAGAGAAATTGGAGTTGCGTTTCTGCATGTGCCAGAGTAAAGCGTCAAGTGCGCTTAATAATATAAGGGAGCGAATGGTAGCTGGGTTGGGGGTGGTTTCTACCGTTTATTTAAACCCGAAGGAATGGCTCGGTCCATGCCTCGGAATTTTTCTGCTCCGATATTGTGAGCCATCTAGTTCTAGGGGAAGCCAAGGGGGAGCTCATGATGATTAATTTAAAATATTAAATACATTTATTTAGAAAATACTATTACATAAAAATGTTTATAAAACAAGGAAATAAAACAAATTATATATAATTGATAACTTTTACTCTGATAGTGGAAGAATCTCGTCGTATAAATATATATATATATATATATATATATATATATATATATATATTACATATATATATATATATATATATATAGTATATATATATATATATATATATATATATCTTATATATTGTATATTAATATTATATATATATATTATATATATAATATATATATATATATAATAACTATATATATTATAATATAATAATATATATATATATATAATATTATATAATATATATAATATATATATATATATATATATATATATTTAAAATATAAATATATACAATTTTTAAATTCAATAGTTTCCACACGCATATACAAAGTCTATGAAAACTGGGAACAATAAACCTATTAAAATCTATGTATGTATGTATGTATGTATAATAATTAATATAAATAAAAAATAATGATCGATATATATATTATATTATATTATATATATATATAAAAAATATATATATATATATATATATATATATTTATTAATATATATATATAATATATATATTATGGTTGGGATGATTGAGTCGAGAAGCAGAATTTAGAAAATTTCAACTTCGAGAAAACTAGAAGTTTCTTTTAAAAATAAAAATTTGACCTTGAGAAGTATTTTTAAGTTAACATTTAAAGCGAGGATAGTCTTCATGAGGGAGATGTATATACTATATATATATATATATATATATATATATATATATATAGTATATATATATATAATATATAATATTATATATAATATATAATATAAAAAAAAATATATAAAGTATATATAGTTTATATATAGTATATATATATAAAAGAATAACTTACTTACGGGGTACTGCAAAGCGTCGCACAATTTGATGTGTCATTTTCTGAGGGACTTTTACAAAGAACATCAAAAATAAATATAAACGGCCTTAGCTTAAATATACATTTGATGTAGACGATAGTTAAAGAGTTAGAGTGATTCGGAGACAAATACTAACAAAAGAATGTCATACCAGGAGCTATCTTATTCTAATCATTTGTCAACGACAGTGGGTAAGAACCTTACTAAGGCGGTATACTCTAAACCGACATGTGGAAAGTTTGAAAATTTAGTAAATATCTTAAAAAGCAGAAAACTGATAAGTATAAAGGCGCCTTCCTGCTTTAGGAATATATCAAAATATAAAGCTAATTTTATAGATCTAGCAAAGGACTCTATCAACACTTCCTTTTTAATAGACTCTCAACTAAAGCAATTCAGCAATGGAGTGCTTATTTATAGAAAAACAAGGTTTTATGTTTCTTTTAATGATAATCCTAAACAGACATAACAAATTATAAAAATCTCGATATTAGCCTTATAACAAAAAGGTGAGTTAGTAGATATATTGATAAATATATGAGTTACTGTACAAAAATCAAAATATCTTACTCGAAAATGAATATAGTAGTTAGAAAAATCGTTCAAATGTTAGTAACTTTTTAATATAAGATTAGTAAAATTTTAAAAATATAAAATAATTACTAGCAATGTAATGAATTTTCTAAATATATGGGTTAAAAACTATTTCTAGTTTTGATTATTATAAGAATATCTGCAAATTCACCTGCAACTTCAATTAATTCTTAAAATAAAACAAAATATACCTTTTCTGATGATTGTTTCTTAGCAAATGTTGAGTTGAAAAAATCTGAGAATCTAACATCATAGATTCTCATTTATACAAACTTTAATTATAAGTTTGAATTTTTGTGAGGTTAAATATCTGCCATAAGTCAATGATTTAATTGTTAAGGAACATATATTTAAAGTTATAAATATTACTAACACTAACATAAAATTACTTAAACTAAGAACGAGGAGAAAGTTACAATAAAATAAAATAATTCTAAACTCAATCGTAATCCTAATGGTGATCTAGAATATTTCTTTACAATACTGATGATGACGTCAGATATTAAAATATAATTTTAGTTTCATCTGCTATATATAGTATATAATATATAGATTATATATATTATATATATATATATATATTAATATATCTATATATTATATATATATATATTAATTATTATTAAATTTATTATCTATATATATAATAATATATTATTATTAGATAATTATATATTATTATCCTCATATTATTAATATATATAATACCAATAATATTATACCTATATATATATATATATTATTAATATATTGTTGGTTATGTTAATCTGTATATGAAGAAATCACCATCTTATATCATTACAAAAGGAGTCTGCAAATGATTATAGTGGTTTAAGAAATCACCATACACTCTTAATAAATATATTATAATATTAATATATTATTATATAATTATATATAATATATATATATATTATATAATAATATTTATATTAATTATAAATTTATTATATTATATTATTATTAATTTAAAATATATATATTTAATTTATATATATATATTAATATATATATATATATAATATTATATATATATTATATATTATATATATATATAATTAATATTATATATATAGGTATATATATATATATATATATTAATATATATAATATCGGTATATATATAATAATAACCTCAAGGTGTGGGGATGAGAAAATTTTTCACAACTGTACGTCTGTCAAAGTGTCGTAAAGGTGACGAATATAAGTGGACAAGTTGGTACTGGGTGGGGTCCCACTCCAATTTATTTATGTCCTAAGCATGCCCATAATGCCTCAAGAACTACCGCACCCCACCCTCCTCTCAGCCGTTTGCTAGAGCTGAGGAAACCAATGAAAAACTGATTCCTCATTTCCGCTAACTTAAATTACTTTTTATTTTATATTAATTTATTTATAATTTATATTATAATTATATTATATCTAATTATATATATATATTATTATTATATATGATATATTATATATATTAGTATATAACACTTATGTAGTGTAATGTAATTATAGAGTTAGTATATATTGTATATATATATATATATATATATATATAAATAATATATAAATATATAAATTAAGTATCCTATCATATATTATAAAAATATATATTAAATAGAATTAAATAAATATTAATATATTATAAATTTTATTAATATAATATATTAAAATATTTTATCTTTTATAAATGTTAATTATACCTTAACACACTTGTGCTTCATAATGAATGCATGTCATTATGTCTAAGCAACTTGGCTTCTAATGAATATGACATTTAAGCGGTCTCAAATGAATTTTACAGAATTCATATAATCTCCCTAAAAAACATAAACCAAAAATTTGTGCGACATTTAACTTGTGAATATATAATATAAATTTAGAATTTTACAGAATTTATTACATTGAAATATTTATTAATATTAATATATTATATATTAAAAGGAATATAATATTATAATAATTTGATAGTATTATAATGGTGGATGATCTATATTGGTACTAATAAGGTATAAGGTATATATATTCTAGAGGGTATTAATATACTTG
This sequence comes from Trachelipus rathkii, assembly GCA_015478945.1. Lineage (NCBI taxonomy): Eukaryota > Metazoa > Arthropoda > Malacostraca > Isopoda > Trachelipodidae > Trachelipus > Trachelipus rathkii. The sequence continues at coordinate 84,622 of JABUQX010062342.1, read as the reverse complement.
AGGGGAGGTATATATAAGGTCATATATATTTTATAAAACTAAGATAAAGGATTGGGAAAGAATGTGGAGAAGATCTGCGCGCCAACAGAGGATCAGTGAGACAAGAAAGAATACCAACTCAAAAATAGTGAAATCTTTAAATTACAATAGCAAGGAACACACTCAGACAGATTAAAAGAGTAAAATTTTAAATAAACTAGTTTAAATGGTGCGAGTCTCAAAAGCGATTTCCAGTTGCAGAAATGGTGTTAAGTAACATAAAGTCTACATTAAATATATAATAAAACTAGAAATATATATTTTAAAAATATGTTCTCCTGGAGAAACCATTTATGTGGAACCGGTAAACAAAACTTATATATTTTACTGCAAACTACTTAATTTAGGAAAATATATAATGTATTTATTTTCTGTCGTAAGATTAATGAGGAATAAACAAACCTTACGTCGGTCAGATTTTTGTAATAGAATATAATAAGGATGTGGCAATTAGTTTAATTTTTTATTAATTTTGGAGTTTGTACTTGTAAGTTAAAATTATATTATTATTGCAACAAAATGTTAATATATATAATTGTAATTAGTGGTATTATAAGTGATATAAAAAATGCAAAATAATGAACCTAATCCCAATATAATTATATATTGTGAATATTATTGCAGGTTTATAGAATTACGTCGGATGGTTTCCATATAATATATATATATAGGAGGAAATAATATATCAATGAGTATAGTACTCTATATTATGATAATTTATAGTATATATAATCGGTAAAGAATAAATTAGATAGTTTGATAGTAGAATAAATATTATTAAATATACTAATATTTGTATTGAACAAAAATTTGATCATATTTATAATTAGATATCAATATACCCGTTATATATATATGTATATAGTGATATTTATATAAAAATATATATTATTAATATTAATTATATATTAATTAACTACATTATAATATATGAGACTTATATTAAATATTAGTGTATATATACGATCAGACATATGTGTATTTAGTTTTAAACTCCATCGTCATATTCTTATAAAATTAAATTATATTATTGGTCCATTATTATCTATACAACATGACTGGACTGTCATAGTATCCTCGTCCAGTCATTCTTGTCCGGGTCTTCATCAATATCCTCTTCCAATCGCCTCTGTCCAGGACCTCTGCCAGTATCTTCTAGTTTTCCTTGTTCTGGGATTCTCTGTTGTCTTTCCCCATCCATCCCTGCCCAGGGCTTATGCCAGTATTCTCTTCAAGCCGTTCCTATCCAGGGTATCCGACAGTGATCTTTTCCTCCCATCTTTGTCCATGGTCTCCAGTATCTTTCTCCAATTTTCCTTTTTCAAAGCCTGCAAGTATCCTCTTCGTTATCACTAGATAGCCTAAGTCAATACATTTCAGTTGTTTCGGTCTATGGTCTCTTCCATTATTCACTTCCAGTCTTCCAAGTCTCCTCTTCCAGCCATCGTTGTTCAGGGTCTCGAAAGTATCCTTTTCTAGTCGTCACTGTTCAGGATCTCTGCTGATTTCCTCTTGCAGTCATCCCTATCCTGAACCTCCACCAGTACCCTCGTTCAGAGGCCCCTGTCAAGGCTTCCGACAGTACCCTCTTCCAGCAGTTCCTGTCCAGGTCCTCCGTCAGTATTCTCTCCCAGGTTTCTTCTCAACATTGTCAATCCCAATATCTTTTATAACCCTCTGATTTCAAGAATATTCATTTTAAGACATTTTGCAAATTGCTTTTTTTGTAAAGTTTACGAAAGTTTAAAGATCTCCTAAGACTTCAAGGGATATCGGCCAGAACCAGGCCAGCAGATCCTCCAGTCATATGCTTTGAAGAAATATTCAGAAGATAACACCCATTAAATTTAACCCTATACCCTTGGCAGATAAGAGGCGCTAACACACTAGGAAACCAAGCGTGGAATAGATCCTGTGGTCCTAGGTGGGTTATTTGAATCTAGTAAGGAAATTCAAATCATTGTTATAGTATTTATTTTATATATAATATAATTATTTTTATTATGCTATATATTATATATATTATAGTTTTTTATTATATATTATATATATATATATATATATTTATTTTATGATATATATATATATTTTATAGATGATTATATATTATATTATAATTAGTATATATATATATATATAATATATTATATGATAATAAATCGATATATATTTACTTTATTAATGAAAGTCAAATAAAATATCTTATTCCTCCCTCCTTAGATGGGAACCTTCAACCAATTAATGAACAGACTCTTGTCCCCCTGCCACTCTCCCCTCCTTGGGTATCGAGATCATCGTTTGCTCTGTAAAGTGAGAATGCATTATGAGAGGACTTATATAATGGTTTCTTGTAGTAACTAATACGCGGTTATTGCGTTATTATATATATATAGTATAATATATATATAAGTATTATATAATATATATATTTTTATTTATTTTGATATGTATATTATTTATATATTATAGTTAATTATAATATTATAGTTGGTTATTTATAGTTATATATATGGTTATTAGGTAGGATGGTATGATATATGATGTATATATATATATTATGATGATGAGAGAGAGATAGAGAAGAGAGAGAGAAAGATTGAGGAGATTATGAGAGTGAAATGGTAGTAGTAGAGAGAGAGAGATGAGATGGATAAGGCAGATGAATGGAGATGAGAGAGATGAGGAGAGAGAGGAGAGGTAAGTGAAGAGAGTAGAGAGGTAGCAGAGAAGATGAGAATTGACAAAAACGTTTTTTTGAACCTTTTGGGCCAAAGAAGACATTGTTTTTATAGTGGTTTTTATCCAGAATATTATATTATGTATTTACTACTTTTATAGTTTTTTTAACTTATTTAGAGCTATTTTCCTTTTGCTATAAGCCTTGAGAATATTTTAGCTTGCCATGATAGAGATAGTGATGGTATATAGAAAACTGGGTGGTTAATGGTTGCAGTGTCTAGTACAAGCTTTTATGTGTGAGTCTATAAATTTAAGAATAGTATTAAAATATATAGATAATAATAATAGATAATAATAATATATAAATAAAATAATAATAAAAATAATGAGATATAATAATAATAAAAATAATTAATAGAGAAGAAATAATAATAATAATAATAAAATAATAATTAAGTAATATAATAATTTTAATATTACACTATTTATGTTTTGTGAAAAAAAAATTTATCCCTTTGTCCGATGAATTTACAAATTATAAAATTTGATAAAATTTAACTAAGATTTATTTAAAAAAAATATTGTATATTGAGTAGATCTATTTACAATTATGGTGTAAAAAAATTGTCCTCAAGATACTATAGTAATTAAATTGTTTTAAATAATAGGAAAACAATTTAACACTAATAAAATATATATATTTTTGCTAAAAAAAAAAAAAAAAAGATATTGAAATAGAATAAAAGAAGAATATAACGGTAAGTCATACAACTTCGTTTAGAAAAAGAAATAAACGTTATAGTTTTGAACGTTATTATTGGTAATAATTGAGATTAGGGTAGTTAGGGTAGTATAGAGGATATGAGGGGGGTGATTTAGTAGTATTGGTGCTTGTGATATAGTTGGGTTGATTTTGATATATATTATATATATATTATAATATATAATATATTATATATATATAATTTATTGATGTTTATTATTATTTTTGTAAAATATTATATTATGTTGATATATGTATTTTTTATTATTTATAATGTATTATATTTATATTATTTATGTGAAGAGGTTGTTTTTATATTTAATTATTATATTAAAGAATATTTTATATGCACTCTTTTGTGTTTTACTATTTATTGTATAAATTAATAGTTAGTTATTAAATATATTATATTTTATTATATATATAATGCAGTGTGCGTAATATTCTAGTACAAAATTGTAGATCAGATATAATCTCAGTAAAGGATCAATCTATTTATTTATAAGATTGCATTTCCAATTTTAAAAAAATAAGATTGTAATCGTATCGGCAATTCCCCTTTATATTCTAATCTAAAATGGTTATCTTCCCCACTACACTAATCCAAAATTCGAGAGGCAGGATTTATCACAATAAGAACTTAGTAAGTAAAATATGTGGGAATATTCATAAAGATTAGAATATTTTTTTTTTTAGTGCTAAACTCTTTCAGTGAATATTTTATTATTAAAACAGGGTTAGTGGGAGTTAAATATGATTAGAAATTGATTATTATTATTTTGATTATTATTATTATATATTAATTTAGTTATTATTGTATTATTTTAGTAGTAGTGATAGTAGTAGTGAGTGAGGACGGTTTTAAGATTTCTCTATTATTATTAGTAGTAGTAGTAGTATTAGTGGTAGTAATTTATTATTATTATTATTTATTTATGGTATGATTATTATTATTATATTATTATTATTTAGTTTATTATTTGATCTATTATTATTATTATTGATATATTATATTAGATATAATTTGTTGTTATTATTTTTATTACATTTTGATTATATTATATTTATTATTACTCTTGTATTAAGTGGTATATTATTAGTATTATAATATATATATTTTTATTATGTATAATTATTTTATTATTATTTAGTATTATTTATTATTTTATTATATATTATTTGATTATTTATTATTATTATTATGGTTATTAATTAATTATTATTACATTTATTGATATTATTATTATTATTGTTATTATTGTATTATCTCCGCACGGTGGGTGGTATTGATTTCTTGTTTAGCTTGCCTGTGATAGTTATACTCCGAATGAATGAGCTGGAACATAGGCATATGTTTTTACAAGAACTAATATTTGAGAACAGAAGATAGTTTATTATATTGCTGCGACACTAGTATGTACAATTGTGGCACATTATGAAATCTTTTTTACTATCTCCTCGTTTGTCTCCCCTTTTGATTTGTTTCCTATCTGCAGAACTTACCCTTTTTTTTATTTTTTTTTAACGATTATCAACGATACCCAGTTCCCTTTAAAGTTCTATAATGTTCCTTGTACGTGCTTTCCCTCTTGAAAAATAGTGGGAGTATCCTTTTCCTTCTTTACCTCGACGAACAGACCTTTTGGGGCCTCTTGCTGGTGGCCCTGCTTATTTCTTCCGATCACGGGTCTTCAGTCCACCTGACATCTTCTTCTCCGTGATGACGTTTGTTACAGTCGGTAAAATAAAAACTAGATCTTTTTGGTTCACCCTATGAACTGTTGTCTGGCCTCGCTAAGATTGGTAAGGGACCTGAATCCTTATCGATTGTTAACCTGCTTCGTTAAGAAGTCTTGTCCGTGCGATCTTGTTAGGTGTGTTGGGTGGTTAAAATTTTCTGTGGCCCGGTGGTATGTAGTGTTCCGGGTGGTAGATTGACTAGCGGTAGGTGGGGGGGGGGTTATAAACCGTTGGTGTGTTGCAACCCGCTTGATGAAGAGTGGTGTACACAGATAGGAACTAACTGGGAGGGAAGTATATTATGAGAACTTCGTATAGGTAATTACAAAAGATGGGCCGATAATTCCCCAACCTCTGCGAACCTGGCCCCCCCCATGTGCATGTATATTTTATTCTGGAGAGAGCAGCTGCGGCGAAGGTCTCGTTGTGATAAATTTATTTGGTTGGGGGGTGGAGGTCGGTGGCGCCGTGAGAAACATTCGGTGGTGGGATAACGAGTAGCATTCGAACTGGGTGTAATGTACTGGTCGGTGGGGAGATATAGGTCGAACTGCCACTAAGCTTGCGCCTTTGTCTTTGAATGTGGAAAGTATGCACAGAATAGAGTGATGCTGCCGGCGGCTGGTCCAACAACTGCGTTTTGCAGCCCACAGTCATGGTCCCATTATACCGATACTATCTCTGCTCCAGCAGCTGTGCAGATGTGCGGATGTTAGTTGCTGGTGGGAGGTGGTGATAGGTATCTGCTAGCCGACCGTTCGATGCTGGCTTCTGCTATCCTGAATGTCTTTTGCAAAGACGGAGAAGTTGAACATCTGCGACCGCGGCCAGAGTCTTTCTATCAGCGAAGCAGCGAAAGAATGCATAACCGTGGTTAATAAAGTCCGTTCTTTTTACCACTGTGGTTAGTATTATCAATATCTTACAACTGGGCGGATAAGATGCCAAAGACGGTGCCCTTGGGCCCAGATCTAAATCTCGTAGCAGTAGAATGTCTCCGTCATATTTGTTCACACCCACGTTGCATCAGGGCGTTTCTTTTAGCTGGACTGTATTATAATTTTGGAAGTTCTTGTGGATGTCGTAAATGCTACGCTTGGTCCATCTATTTGGGTGGACTTTATAGCTTTTAGAAATCGCCTAATGATCCCAAATCCTGGGGCAAGATCGAAGTTGGCGATGCTGTACGCATACTTTGCCAAATTAATGGAAAAAAGTGGTTTCAGGCCATCTTCTCCCTGTTCTGGAGAGGTGCCAGTTGTGGCTTTAATTCAAATTTCGCAGTGTTGGTTTCCTTCGAATAAAAATCGAGTTATCTGACGGTAGAGTCCCTTTGTTTATATAAGCCTGGATCGATGACAGGTCGGAGGAAAGCGGTCTTCTGATCATACTGGTGGGGTTAGTTCGTGTGGTGTCGTTTTTTTATGACCTTGAAGTAAAGCTTATGACACAACGTGGAGGACTGTGGTTCTCCTTAAAACTCCATTCGCTCGGTTTCCACGGACAACTCCCTCTCTTTCTTTATTAGATGCCTTCTGTCAGACAGATTCCATGTCCAGGTGTCGGTTGCTCTTCTAGTTTTCTGCCACGCCACTTTCTCTGGAGAGGTAGGAAGGGGCATTTCGCGCGAGGGTAGAATTCTAGAGGTGCGATTGATTGAGTTGCTCTCGGAGTTCATAACAGTCGTTACTTCTATCCCAAGCCTACTTGCGGCAATTTTTTCTTACTCCTCCATAGTTGATGACCTGGCGCGTTTTATTTTTATATATTGCCTGGGTACCAGACTTGCCATTGTTAAGAACAGTCGAGACTTCAGCTACCTATGAGAAATTTTTTCACAAATGGGATAGGTACCTCTCATAGCTTCCAATTTCACATCCACCAAAACGCTCAGCGTATAGTTACTATTTAAGTAAAAAAGGAGTCGAAAAAGCTCATTGCCACGCTATCCTCCCGCGAACCATGAACTCTTTTATTGGGGTTCACCTTCTACTTTTGCATTGAAAAACTCTTTTATGTCTGCTTTGACCTTATCTTCTTTGGAACCCTCACAACTACGCACCGCACATTAAACTCGCTCGAAAACGATTTGTGTCATCGCGTGCTTGAGCTATTACGTCATCTCGCCTCAAAATGCTGGGGAATGCTGAGAATCGCAAACGTCTCCTTTATATCGCGTACCTATATCCGAATCAAAGCTGGACTACGGATGCGCAGTATATGGTCAGGCCTCCCCTATTCTATTGCACCTGTTAGATCCTATCAAAAACGAGGCGATCCGTTATCTCTACTAGAGCCTTCCGAATCGTCCCCCCGGATGACCTTGAAGTTGAATCCGAATGTGATGCCACTTTTACTTCCTTAACCCAATTTTTAGCGTAATATTTCCTCGCTTTCAATGTACGCCCTGCAAATACTGAAGTGGTGTCTTCACTCATTTGCACAGATTCTTCAGAATTCTTCTTATTGACCATTGTGGAAATTAAAGTTTATATAAAATTAATATTCTTAACTTCAATAACCCTTTACACCAATGATGGAATTTGAATTTGTAATAAAATGCGACACTTCAGCATCATCTTAAGGTTCAAGTTTGATCGGGGAAATTCCATCATCAAGAGAACATTCCCCAACATCTTTGGATGGACCTTTCTCTAATCTTAAGCTATCAATTGCTGTCTCAGAAGAGTCTCTTTTTCCCTCTAAATCTGACCCTGACTGAACATTCCTTCGCCTTTTAGCAGGCGGACTAGATTCTCTCTGACTATCTGATCGAATATTTTTGGGAAAAGTATTCACTGAGGGTTCTTCATCCGGTACAGCCAAACCTTTAATTTTAAGACATTCTGCAGCTTTTATAAGTGCAGCAAGTTCATTTTGTCTGACATTCACTTCTCCTATGTACATATAATCTAATAAAAATTCTAAATTTTTACACTCTATGTCCTTCAACACAACAACAGGGCTTTTACAAGGAGTTCTTTCAAATATTGCCCCAAAGTATTCACTACAAGTTGACAAAACTAATTTGTGAACTGGATAAAACTTTCCATCACATGCTAAAGTAGCATCTGTATAGGAAGCCTGCAAAAGAAAGAAAATAAAATAATTATAAACTAATAACAAATTATTGCAAAATTGAGTTATATTTATATGAATGTGACCTTCAATTTAAAAATCCTTTTAATTCCTTGAAAATATAAGGAAATAAAAAAAAAATAAAAAATCTGAAATTTTATAAATGGACCTTAAAATCATTTTTTTATTAAACTTTAAAAAAATTTAAGTACTTTTTGATCTAAAATTAGAAAAACAATTGTTTTATGTAACAAAAAATCTAGTCTTGGTAAGAAATTAAATTCAAAAGTGTTGAACAAGTTGTTTATGTTGAATTTCTAGCTTAAGCAACTCAAATTTAGAATCTTAACAATAAAGAAACCCCAACTAAGCTCTCATTTATTTTGGAACTTGAGAAAGATTATAAAATATATGTACAAGTAACATTGGGCTATATTTACAAAACTAATTTCAGTAAAACACTTTGAAATCCTCAATCTTAAAATTGTTGCCAAATTAGTTTTATTCTAGAAACTAGCAATACTGAGCTTAATTTTCCTTTCTCAAATATTAAAACCTACAAATCAAATGTCAAATTGAAAATTTTACAATGTAATTAAGATCTTATACCAAGAACTTGATTAAAAAATAGGAATACCAAGTAAGAGTCAGGTCTTATATTGGCAATAAACATCTAGTTATCAAATAAACCAAATTTATACATATTAAAGTCTGCAAATCATGAAATATATATTAAGAAAGTGAAAGGTGTTTAATCTCTCAAACCGACAGAAAATGGCAGTGTCTAAACATTCTGTAACCTAAATACTATAGACTAATCCCTCAGCACAACAACTCTGACTAATAGGAAAGAAACAGTCAAGAGTAAAGTCAAGGATTCTGTTTCAGTCAAATTAAAGAAAATGCAAAATTTCAACTCTATTCACTCTGCACACTTACAGGAACCATCTCACTCAAGCAGTAATCATTAAAAACGGAATTAGAGAAATAAGATACCAAAATTCTGATGAGACAAGGCACACCAAATTACCAAAAAAAAACTCGTTTTATAAGAGGCAATACCAGTTTCTGCTAGACTGCACACACACACACAAAAAAAAAAAAAAAGTAGTTGTAGTAGTAATAGGAACCCAGGTTAACAATATAAATATAAAGCAACATTTTAGAAGAAAAGATTCACTACTTTTGATTCTTATCTAAAATGTTCAGAGATACAAGTAGGAAGTAGTACTAACTGCTCAAAAGAGATATAAGTAGGAAGTAGTATTAACTGCTCAAAACATTTCTAAGAGTTGGAAAAGAAGAACGCAAATTCGATTAACTTCAATCATAAGCACTAAAAGACCATCATCAATGGTTGAAATCGAGCTTCTTAGAATGAATATTTGTAAGAAAAGAAAAAATAATGTGACACAAATTTGAATATGGGTCATTCTATGTCAAATCAACCACCCTCAAACACTCACCCCTTTCAATTTTGATGAAACTGGGTGTAGTTTGAGGTAATCATAAAAAAAGTGAATTTCCAAAATTTTACTGCTTGACCTTTGGTTTCTGAAATACAGGTTCACAAAGTTGCGAAAATTCAACCTTTTTTGGTTTTACCTTTGGTTTTGAAATTCATGTAACTCAGAAACTATTAACGAAAAAACAATGGTTTTATAGAATCATTTTAAAGACTTGAATAGATCTTTAAAATATGTCATGTTAGAATCCTCAAATGTGAAAAGTGAAAAATTGACCTGGACCTTTTGTAAAAAAATATATATCAACTCTGAATGTTTTCAAACTTTGCAGGTAAATACCTTGGGTAATGATGAATAATCACACAAAAAAACTATGATTGGCTAGCAACTATTTTATTTATAACAAATATATTTCTAATTTCTATACATTTAATGTAATTTCATAAATATATTGGAAATATCCAATTTCCTACACAGGAAGGTTTACAAAGGTCAAGGAGGTGTCATTTGCAATAAGAAACATGATGTAAAAACACTGCAATTTAGCTTTAAAATAATAATAAAATTGTTAATCTCCATTTGTTCCACCTTTAAAAATTTCAATGTCACAAATTACAATTAAAGAAAATGTCAGTTAGATGATATAATCACTTACATTTCAATGAACCTTATTATATATAATTACATGATTATTACAAACACCATCATCTATCAAAATTGAATATGGTGAATTGATGAGTATTTTAGGTGGCTGATTTGACATGGAATGACCTATTATAATTTATATATAATTGGAGCAGAGAATTACGAACTTTAGGTCAATAAACTTTAATATAATATTTGATGTTAATGTCTGTTCAAATAATTTTAATTAATCTTTTATCCATTTCAGAATATTAATTACAGCTACCTGTTTCAAATAATTAAATTACACATATAAAATTAAATATTTCAATATGATTACAATTTAATATATATATATATATAAATATATATATATATATATATATATATATATATATATATATATATATATATATATATATATATATATATATATATATATATATATATATATTTGTTATATAAAGAAGAGTAAATATATATATATATATATATATATAGTAGCAGTAGTTATATATATATATATATATATACAAGGTTGCATATATATTGTTATATATTATTATTACTATTATGTTATTATATTATTATTTATTTATATTATTATATATATATATATATATATATATATATATTATACATATATGTTATTATTACATATATATTATTATTATATATACATATTATATTATATTATTATTATATTATTATTATTATATAGCATAGTCCCATATTATTATATATATATATATTATTATATTATATATTTATTTATTATTATTATTACATATATATATTATTATTATTATATATATTTATATTATTATTATATATATATTATATATATATATGTTACATATATATATATTATTAAGCAACATATATATATATATTATTATTATATATATATTATTATATTATTATTATATATATATATAGCAAAGAAGAAGAAGATATATATATATATATATATATATATAGAAAGATATATATATATATATATATATATATATATAATGGAAAAATTAAATTTAAAAAGAAAATGTGCAGATTCTTTGTTACATCACAAAGACCAGTGTTGAAGAAAGAATTTAAGAATTATTCCAGTGGCACTTCTAAAAATATATCCAGAATTGAAACTAACATATAACCATAGACTTTGTAAGCAGTGCAGAGAATTTCTTGAATCTTCTGAAAACGAAGTTGTAATATCAGAATTATTTGACACAGTCTTGTAGTAGTGACGTAGTACCTGTAAATGTCAAGGATGATTGTGCAAACACTAATGACTCTTCGTCAGGTTCATTCATGGAATAACATTGGCTTCCTAAATTGAATGGATCTTTGGTTTGCATAGGGGAAACCCCCATTAAAGAAAGAAAGCTTATACAACAAAAGGCATATGGTGAAATTTTTTTTGTGCAAAAATAGTCAAAAAAGAATTGTCTACCCTACAGTATCACATTAAGAGAGCAGCAAAGTCTAAAGAAGATAGTTTAGAAATAACAATTCAACTTAAGAAGAAATTCCATGTTAAATTAACTAAAAGTGAAAAATTTAAAATCTTAAGAGTTATGGTCAAAAGCTGGAGAATTAGAAAACTTGATCTAACACTTGAAACAACAAGGTATATGGCATCTGCTGCAAAAAGAATAGCTGAAGAAAAAGGTGTTTTCTCCAATCCAAATCCAAATGGAGGGAAAACATTAAAAATGGATGAGGTCAGTGATATCAAAGCATTTTATCTCTCAGATGTTAGCAGAATAATGCCAGGTAGGGCAGACTATTGCATAGATAGTGAGAGAGGAAAGATTAATTTGCAAAACCATCTTTTTCTATGCAATTTAAAGGAGGCTTATCAAGTGTTTAAAGAAATCCAACAGTTAGTTAAGGTGGGCTTTAGTAAATTTGCAATTTGTGACCTAAACAATTTGTTATTGCTGGAAAGTCTGGGGGACACAGTGTGTTTGTCTGTACAATACATCAAAATGTCATAGGAGATGAAATACACAAATTAACTATAAAGATCCTATGTTAAAGGTACAAGACTGTATTGACTCCATGATTCAGTGTTATCCTGCCTTGATAGATTGCTGTCTCAATGTGAACGATGTGGAGATTCAGAGCAACTGAAAGAGAAACTGCTTACCATATTAACAGAAAACTTCATTAACAATGTCGAATTAAAAAAATAAACTCTACAGATAAATCTATTTTGGAATCAGCATAGATGTATGTAGAGGAATTTACTAATCATTTTTATGAACAATTGAAACAATACCAAATAAATGATTTCATAACAAAAATGCAAGCTACTCATTATTATCATGAAACAAAATGTTCCTTGAAAGATGGAGAGGTTCTTGTGTGTGATTTCTCAGAAAATTATTCATTTATACTGCAAGATGAAGTTCAGTTTCCACTGGAACAACCAAATGGCAACATTGCATCCATTTGTAATCTATTACAGGAATGAAAATGATATTTCCCATCTAAACTTTGTTGTTATATCAGAATGTAACATACATAACACAGTTTCTGTTCACCTGTTTCAAAAAATATTTGATAAAATTCCTGAAAAGTAATATCACATCAATCAAAAAAATAATATACTTTTCTGATGGATGTGCAGCCCAATACAAAAATTGTAAAAAACTTCTTGAATCTTGAGTTCCATTCTGCCTCAATCTCAAAATCAAAGTTATGATAACTTTGATTTTGAGATTGAGGTAGAACGGAACTTTTTTCAACAAGTCACAGAAAAGGACTCTGTGATGGTCTTGGAGGCACCATTAAGAGATTAGCTGCCAAAGCTAGCTTACAACGGCCTTATAATGATCAAATTCTCACTGCTGAGCATCTATATAGATTTGCAAATGAAAATATTAAACACACAACGTTTCATTTTTCCACTACTAAAGAGTATGAAGAAGATCAGCTTCTCAAAAATTGATTCTCAACTGCAAAGACAATTCCTGGTACACACAAACTGCACCGCTTTAAACCAGTTTTAGCAACTACTCTAGAAGTGAAACAGTTTTTATCATCAAATATTTCACATATTGAGAAAGTTACTCAACAAGGGAAGTTCTATCAGAGGAAAAAATACATGGTTTTGTAACTTGCTTATGATGATCAGTGGTGGTTAGCATATGTGTTGGAGAAGACAATGATAAATCAAGAAGTAAAAATAACATTTCTCCATCCTCATGCTCCAAATCCATTCTTTGTGTACCCTCAGCAACCTGATGAACTATCTTATAAGTGATATTTTAACACAGGTCGAGATTTCAACTACTGATGGACGAAGTTATGCACTTTAATTAACAAAGAGGATTCAATAAAAGCTTCCAAAGCTTTGATTGATCTACAGCATAAAAAGATAAGAGTCCTCTCTGAAATACATAAAAAACAATAATCAAACTGTCTATTCTATACGGGTATGTGTCTATATAACTGTCTATAATATATGTGCGTATGAGTGTGTATGTGTTCTTTGTTTCTTATGACTTCAACAAATTATATGTAATAAGAGTAAATCAATGAACCACCTAAGAATTACAATTTTTCACTAAGTGACCAATGTATTTATTATTTCAAATAAAGTAGTTCATAGATTTTTGTATGATTATTCATTGTTACCCAAAGTTTGAAAATATATAGTATATATATATATAGTATATATATATAGTATATATATATATATATATATATATATATATATATATATATATATATATATATATATATATATATATATATATATATATATATATGTATTATATGGTCGGATATCCGCAACTATCCGGTATCCGGCCAAGTTTTTGACTATCCGGTATCCGGCCGAATATCATTGTTATCCGGCCGATAACCGGATAGTTACTTCCTTAGTAGGTTCTTCCTCGTTGGGAAAATATTCATATATATATATATATATATATATTGAGACGGATTATCATCCTTCTTATTTCTCTCCTTCTCACAGACCTGAAGATTCATAAATAAATCATCTGGAGGAGATTATACCTTAAAAAGGTTGGAGATTTTGTCAAGTTTCTCCATATAGATCTAAATTATTTACAACGTTATTCCACAAATTTCTGGAAGAACCGAAAGGATATCTCAGACTAAAGAAAACTGTCAAAGAAAGAACGACAAGCCGTTCCACCCTTATAAAAGGGTAAATAGTTTATTTTTATTTATCACGAGGTTTCTAATGATAGAGAGAAAATAGGATTTATTTTTGACATTAGTGAGGGATAGGAAGTTAATTCCTGTCTCTGCTTTAGGTTCCGACGTGGAGAGCTTCTTTATACCAGGAGCTTCTGAAGAGGAACACCCCTCAACTCTAGAAGAACTACGTCATTGATAAAAAGTTATTTTTGCCCCAGTGGAGTTTTGTTAGTCAAGTTCTCTGTTTCAAATAATGTCTTCCCCGAAGGTATAAAATTAGTTTACAGTTTTTTTTCGCATTTTTTTGTTTATACTTTTGGGCTTTATTGTATTATTAATCGGTCTTCCGCAAATCGACCACCATCGTGGATTATTATTAGCGACATTGAAAAATACGTCAAATTGTTAGATAATCGTTGTTCGTTATAGTGTAAGGAAAAGCGTCCTCAAGTATTTAGAGACTTTATCGTATTCTCGTATTCTTTATATTATTATTATCTTATTTTATCATTATTTATTTATATTATTATATAATCATTATTATTTTGTTTCATTCCATATATATATATATATATATGATTATACGTACTCATATATATGTATATTTATATACATTTTTGTGCGGAGCCATAAATAGAGAGACATGTAAATACCGATAAAATTTTATTATATAATTAGCGATACCTTATCCTTGGTATTGGATCATATTTATAAAAATAAATAAATAAAATTTACTAAAAATATATGTATATAATATATACATATATTGACAAATAAATAACTACTTGATACCATTCATATATATCTATACTCTATTTTTCCAATAAATTAAAGTTTCACATATATTTTATTACTCCATGTGTTAAAGATTTTGTTTTTTTTAAAGATAGCAGGTGGATTTTGGTAATGTTTTAAAAGGGTCAAGAGAGAGTGGTGAGTAATTAAATTCAGTAATAGTGGATATATCCCCACTGTGTTTTCAGTTTGATCCGATATATATTATTATTAACAGGCATCATCATTCTAAGGAAACAAAAAGAAGGTTAAGGAAAGAAGTAATATTAAATAAGAGAAGAAATTGCAAGAAGGAAAGGAATACACCACTGCGCTGTTATAGATGAAGTAAAAGAAGACCTCCAGAAGTTAAGCTCGCCAACATCAGGTGACAGTGCTGGAGACTTCTTGGGAAGAAGAAGAGTTCCTGTGTTTATCAGGTGGGGCTCTTTTCTCTCTTGGTTAAATTCTATTAACAATATATATATATATATATATATATATATATATATATATATATATATATATATATATATATATATATATATATAGTTATATATAGAGTATATATATATATATATATATATATATATTAGTTTAGACTTTGATGTTGGGTACCAATATTATTTTATTCATCATTTATGTTTACTGTACAATACATTTTATCTGAAATTTGGTGGCGACATGCCTTTCATAAATTATATTCATTATAACTTAAGCTTAAGAAAAATTTGTTGTATAAAAGTAAAAGAATAAATTGTTGATTTAAACTTTTATTCATGCATTTAAGAGCCTTTAAGTTTTTGTTAATTATTACTTATTTACAAAAACTTTAATAAAATACTGAATGCAAAAATACCGATTTTTCGGTGTTGCTGCCAGAGGTACAAAGATGGCCAAAATTTGTGGACTATAAATTTTTTCGTCATCCCACTGAAATTCCACAATTTTTTGGTAGTTCTCTACTTTAAATTGCTGAATGATATAGGCATTCCGCTGTGCACCCGCAACATTTTCAAATAATCGCAATTACGATTTATTTTGGTATTCATCACCATGATTAAAGATTATATATAACCGAACGCCCCCCTATATATATATATATATATATATATATATATATAAATATATATATATATATATATATATATATATATATATATATATATATATATATATATATATATATATATATATATATATATATATATATATATATAAATAGCATCCCTAAGAGTTCAGGCATAACTAGAAAACTATAACATCTACAGGAAAATAATAACATTTTTGGATTTCAGCTAAAAATTTCATTGAAGAAACTTAAAATTTTTTATTTTATTCAATATTTATTAATAACTCCCCAAATATTAGTAAAAATATTAGACCTGAAATAGTGCACGCTCTGATTGACCTTGAAACCTGCAGTAGTCTCTCGACCAAAAGTTGCCAAACTACCATTTTATTTTTACGCTGTGGAGAAAATATTATTTTTCTTTTATATCCTTTTAGGGGGTTCGAGCCGATGGGGACAGAGTGGGGACTTCGTCCCCTCGTAGGCCGAGAAACCCGACTCTATCCATCGTTCTTGTTTACCCGAGGTGTATTCAAGTAGTTTTTTAAAAAAATCTACATTTGGCACCTTTGATTGCTCAGTCGGAGTAAGCGGCATCTTTGATTTCTCAAAATTAATTTTTCAACATTTTTAACATTCAATTTTAAAGCATTATTATTTTTTTTTAATTTCCGGGTAAAAATGTCCTGATTAATAAAAATGATATTTATTTTTCTGTAGCTGTTATAGTTTTTTAGTTACATGCCTGGCCTTTTCGATACTAACCATATATATATATATATATATATATATATTATATATATATATATATATATATATATATATATATATATATATATATATTTATATATATATATATATATATATATATATATATACTGGGTGTCTCACGAAGGCGTTACAGCCGTAACACTGCACGGATGCTTGGGCTAATGAAAAATGTGGGAGAATATATAAGTTCGAATATTTAATTAATTAATGAGGATGGGATATGTTACGTTGCTGTCTGCGCACGCGCAATACGAAAAATCAAGACAAAACATGAATGTCGAATGGATGATATATTTTTTATGGCTTCTGTGAAATGCACATAAAAATGAGGTGGGCTCTTCCTCTCGACATTAGTTGATACGGTTGTTCGTTTCCACGCAGCCCATAAACAACTAGACGTCATCCGTAGACATCATGTGCGTACAAAATCCGAAACGTGTCAATATGAAATAATTAGGTTCAATACAATAGGCATATCCAATAGTATTTTTTTAAAAATATCGATACAGCTAACAAAGGAATTAAATTAAAATACCTAATGCATACCCTTTTGGATTACATTGATATGTAGCCTAATAAATACGGCCATGTGAATGTGTACAACCAACTAAGTTATCATATGGAGGTTATGTCATAACCTATGAATTATGCATTATAAAGTGTAGTGAACATATAACTTCAGAGTGGTTTGTTTAGTCAGAGTCAAACATTTGGAACATGCCACGTGACCAGTATACGCAGGACGAAAAGCGTGACATGTTGGAGGTGTACATTACGCAAAAACAGGGATGCTTGCAGAGCTCCTGTACAGAATGGACAACGTTATTCACATCGACGACCGCCGAGCCACATGGCATTCCATAGATTTTACAGACGGTTTCAAGGTTCAGGGTCGATAGTTCAACCCTCATCACATACGGAGGGGGTCGTGTCCGCATATATTCAACATCGAACTGACGCGTTCTGCTATATACACCCATGAAAATCCAACGCCCTGCTTGTTCGGTCTTGGGAATATCGAACCATACGACGGATTCGTGTTGCATACAACATGTATTAATATAGGCCATACATTGTGCATGGTTTGCATCGTGGAGACCAAAAAAAGGGCAGCTGGGATTCCTAGCTGTCATTGATTGCCTTTTAATTGGATGTACCGGACCTATTGGAAAATATCTTATGGACCGATGAATCTCGCTTACCAATAACTAACGGTATATGTATAACAGGTGGAACTTCAGACATTGGGCGGAAACAAACCCCTGTCTAACATTCACTAATAATCACCAGGTATCATACTCAGTCAACATTTGGTGTGGTATACTCAATAGTAGGATTATCGGGCCTAACCTCTTCGAGGGAAATTTGACAGGACAGCGTTACCTCCATTTCCTGCAGACCGTCCTTGTTGACCTCCTGAGTGATATACCTTAAGAACACAACGAAGAATATATTACTAACATAATGGGTGCCCAGCACATACGAGCTATAGTGACCCACCTGGCCTCGACAGAACCTTTTCGAAGATGGATCAGAAGATCTGGTCCATTTCCATGGCTTGCGCGTTCACCCGACTTAACACTACTGGACTACTTTCTGTGGGGGGTATCTCAAACATACCGTATGCTGGGTTTAATGACCCAGTAACCTCGCCCGATGATCTTCGCCGTCGAATAACCAACGCATGTAGGGGAATCAACCCGGCGTCACTGTCATTGGCATGCAATGAAACCTGGCGCCAGAGGGCTGAGGCATGTATTCGCGTGGATGGAAGTGTCTTCGAACAACATTTGTAAATACTGTATGTACAAGTTGAAACGATCTTCTTCCTTCTTGCATGCTGTGGATAAGATTCATAGGTGTAAATTTGTTTTGATACTATTAACAACGTTATTACATTACATGTATCGATATTATGAGCTGTCTTGAATACCATTGTTTTCTTCAACCTTTTCACATTCACGTTAAAACTATTGTTGGTAACATTGACGCGTTATGGGTACATTGCGTGGAAACGAAGAACCGTATCAAAAAATGTCGAGAGGAAGAACCCACTTTATGTGCATTTCACAGAAGCCATAAAAAATAAATCATCCCATTCGACATTCGCATGTTTGTGCTCGGTTTTCGTATTACGCGTGCGCAGACACAAACGTAACATATCCCATCCTCCTTAATGAATTAAATAATCAAACTTATTTCCTACACATTTTCATACTTAAAACATCCCGTACGGTGAAACACCGCTGTAACATAACTCGTGGAGAATTGATTAACACAGCAGCATATATATATATATATATATATATATATATATATATATATATATATATATAAAAAGAAAGGTATATATATATATATAAAGTGGTATAAGATTAGGATTTCCACATATTTTCTGAAACTCGTCCAAAACCACAAATCGATATGTATATATATTAATTATAAAAATATAATATATAATAATAATATAATATAATAATATATGAATATAATATAATGCATTATAATAGTAACATATAGACCGGCTATACATATCGATATATTGATGTTGGACTTAGAATTTTTGCAAAAATATGTGGAGTTCTGTGCTATACCTTCATATACCGCGGTATATATATAATAGACTGCCGGATATCCGCCGGATATCCGTTTAACTTCTAGCCGGATATCCGGTATCCGGCTAATTCAATTATCCGCCCATCCCTTAATATATATATATATATATATATATATATGTTATAGAGTAGTATATATATATGAGTTATATATATATATATATATATATATATATATATATATAGTATATATATATATATATATATATATATATATATATTATAAAAGGTTGAAGCAAGGTCAATTTTTCACTTTTCAAATTTGAGGTTTCTAACATGACACATTTTAAAGATCTATTCAAGTCCTTTAAAATGATACTGAAACCATTGTTTTATCGTTAGTAGTTTCTGAATTACAGTAATTTCAAAACCAGAGGTAAAACCAAATAAAGTAAAATTTTCATAATTTTGTGACCTTGTGTTTCAGAGACCATAGGTCATACAGCAGTAAAATTTTGGAAATCTCACTTTGGTATGATTACTTCACGGTTGGCGAATGGGACGGGACGTAAAGTAAATATTTATGAGTTATTGATACAAACTATTTCTGTAAAATCATGTGAAAGGCTGTTTTTCTTAATATATATATTTATATATATATATATATATATATATATATATATATATATATATATATAGTATATATATATATATATATATATATATATATATATTATATATATATATATATATATATATAGGTATACATATATATATATATATACAAAACTAGTACAAAAATACATACTTTGCTACGTAGTGTGCCAATAACATGAAGGAAAGTTGTTCTATGATTATTCCATTTTAAAGAAAAAGCAATTCACTCTCCATTTTTCTGAAAAGAAAGAAAATACACTTGCAGAGTATGAATAAATTTATTCATGAGATGCTACAAACAACATTAAATTTTAATATACTATATATATATATATATATATAGCATATATATAGCATATATTTAGCATATATATAGCACATACGTGTGTATTCGCATGATCTTATATATATATATATATATATAAATATATATATATACATATATAATATATATATATATATTAGGGGTATACCGGTAACCGGAATTATTGGTTCCAGCCGGAACCGGATTTTGCTGTGAATCCAAAAAATTATATTGATGTTTACTTTAGAATTATAAAGGAAAAATAAAAAAAAATTCTATGTAACTTTCAATATTAAATTATATATATATATAAGAAGAGCATAGTTAGCAGTTAGTATAGTATATATATATATATATATATATATATATATATATATATATATATATATATATATATATATATATATATATATATATATATATATATATATATATATATATATATAAAAATTTTTTTATATATATTTTTTTTTTATTTATTGATTACATTTTTAATAGTAACCTAGGAAAATTGTTTTTAAATTGCCATCATTCATAAAAAAAAGATTTATTATTAATAATGTTACAAAATCTTTAATAGAGTGTAAAATATGCCACAAGAAAATAAAACTAGGTAGTTCACCAAACACATTTAATATAACGCCACTTCATAAACATATGGAAAATCATCACCGAAGAGACTATCTGGAAATCAAAAATTTGAGAATCCTGTATTTTCTAGAACAGAGGACACCCAAAAATAGCTAAAGATCCAAGCCGTGAAACAAGTGAGTCTTGAGGAAAATTTCTCCCCCAAAAAAATTTGGCATATCAATGACCCAAAATCACAGGCAATTCATCAGAAAATAATAAATTTTATTGCAATGAGTAACCAGCCATTCACAATCACTGAAGAGCAGGGACTCATAGAACTTTTTGCCCATCTTCAACCAAAATATCTTATTCCTAGAAGCAAATATTTTTTTTATAGAGAGATGTTACCAACTTCATACAGTAAATTGAGATGAGCAGTATTCGAGAAGTTATCTAAGGCCAATCAGATATCATTTACTACAGATATATGGACAGCTAAATATTCAAACGAGTCATTTATTTCTTTAACTGCTCACTGGCTTACCAGCGAGTTTGAAAAAATGGACTGTGTACTTCATTGCAATATATATATATATATATATATATATATATATATATATATATATATATATATATATATATATATATATATATATATATATATATATATATATATATATATATATATATATATATATAATTTTGGAAGTTTGAAATTTGAGTAAACTTTGTTTAAATAATACTGTAGGTATGTAATACACAGTGTATGAATGCTACACAAGGCTACTATTATATTTTGTTAAAAGATGGGCTATGGGTTATGTAAAAATAAATTCCTTCCAGCAAATTTAATTATCAAGTACATTAGTAATTCCAGTTCCGGCTGATCATATAGAGATAGAGAGTTATATGTATATATGTATTTCTGTATACATGTTGATGTATCTATATATATATATATATATATATATATATATATATATGTCATATCAACCAGGGTTGACACGAAAAAAATCAAAAGATTTTTTCTAAATTAATAATTTATATATAAGTAAATTAATCAATGTAGTTTCAAATCATTT
Organism: Trachelipus rathkii; assembly: GCA_015478945.1. Lineage (NCBI taxonomy): Eukaryota > Metazoa > Arthropoda > Malacostraca > Isopoda > Trachelipodidae > Trachelipus > Trachelipus rathkii. The sequence continues at coordinate 62,272 of JABUQX010062342.1, read as the reverse complement.
TTAAGAAAGAAATAAATAAAATTAGAGAACTCAGATATTATACAGTATAGCTATAATTATGATTATTAACTAATTTAATAAAATAAATAAATAAACCTAAAAAAATCAATATACATTAGCTAATAGTTATGATTATTTACTAATTTTATAAAATAATTAAAAAGGCCTAAAAAAATCAAATATTGATTTTTTTAAAAAAAAAATCAATAAAGTCCCCAACCCTGATATAGCCTAGATCACCTTAGAAAAATCCTCAACAATAAAAACTTTTACACCAGAATTCCATTACAAACTAACCAATCAAACACATCCCCATACCTAACATTATGCTCCCCAAATCTTCATACAAAACTCCAATGACAAACACAAACTGAACTAAATTCCGATCACCTCCCCATAATCATAAAATATCAAAATACTAACAAAACTAATCACCCCTTCAGGAAAACATACAAATTACAAAAAAATCAGACACTACAAAATTCTTAGAACATATTTGACAACAAAACACAACCTATAAATATAACCCAACCCTAACACCTGAAATCTCAAACCTGATTAATAACAATTCAAATACCCGCAAATCAAAACATTTTTAGACAATACACAAAAAACAACCTATAAATATAACCCAACCCTAACACCTGAAATCTCAAACCTGATTAAACAACGCAACTTACTTAAAGAAAACAACACAACAAACGAACACAAATCAATAAATTAAACATTCAAAAATTATAAACCTAACCAAAAACACACCTCAAACAACTTTCAAACATTCTTCACAAAAAACCTACAAAACAAATAACAATAATGTGGAACACTATAAAAATATTGAACAACAGAAAAAACAACCATACTCTTATAACCAAATCCATGAAAAACCCAAACTCTCAACACCTACAAACATCATCGCTACACATTTCACAAAACAGTCAAAAAACTCACTCACCCACAAAATAGGAAAATAATTAAATCCCTTAAGAAAATAAAAAGTAACAATGACCAAACAATAGAAATAACACAAGTCACAACTGATATGAAAAACAATAGACTCTTAAAAACTCATCAGCAACTGGACCTGACATCTCAAAACTTGGGAAACACTGCACTGACCCATCTAGTACATACTGTATACATAAACAACAGTTCCATTAAATTTAATTTCATTCCCTTCATCTGGAAAAGAGCAATTATCATCCCAAAGCTAAAATCAGGAAAAGACATCTCAAACCCCTCTTCTTACTGCCCAATATCACTACTATCCACTCTGTGTAAACTATTAGAAAAGCTCATACTGAACAAAATAAAATCACGCATCCCACAAACAAAAAAGTTTCAACATGGCTTCCAACAAAACCACTCAACCACAAAAGCTCTCACAAACTTTATCCAACCAATAATAAATGGCTTAAATCTCAAACCCACACACAAAACGTTACTAACATCCTATCAGGAACAACAGCACAAATACAAATCAACAAGAAGAAATCACAAACAATAAACATTAAAAATGGCATACTTCAAGGAGCAATCCTATCCCACCTTATTGAACTTATTCACTGCCGACCTACCACAACCACAAACAGACCATACAAACATAACAACCTACGCAGATGATATCACCATAGCCACCACACACCAGAACCTAAACACAGCAACTAATCTAACCCAACAATACATCTACCAAATTCAAACTTAGCTGACTGATAAAATAATAGAATGTTTGCATCACCAAATAAATCATCTATTACTCTAATCACAACAGACCGCCAACTCTGTTCAACCAACCCCTAAATCTTCATAAACATCGCCATCCCATTAAAAAAAACACCAAAATCCTTGGAGTAAAACTGGACACACATCAGACTTTCACAAAACACACAGATAACATAACATCAGTAAACAGGAAACTAAACACACTAAGAACCATAGCCGGCAGGGCATTAATAATAATAAACATATCCACCACCATTTACAAACAATACATCCACCCAACACTAAACTACGCCTCAACAATGTGGCACCCATTTTTGACTAAAGGTAACTTAAAACTACAAACCCAAAACAAAGAAAGCACTCAGAATTATAACAGGATACACATCTACAACACCTACATGAAACAAAAATATTACCCATCGACAAAAACTTAGAAGATAGGCGGTCAGTTCTATATAATTTTGCAGCAAAGTGGCCTATAGAAGGAAAGGATAAAAGGAGAGAAGTAGTAAGTGTTGGAAGAGGTATGAGGCTGTTAGAACAAGCCGGTTGTGTGAATAGAAAGACAGGTTTAGGTAGAGGAAAAGATTCGGTCAGAAGAGATTCTAACTTGGAGATTCGAGTTGTTAACTGAGTGCAATAGGTAGCAAAAATAGGAATGAGTATGATGATATATGTGCAATTGTGGATACATGTCAGAAAAATGTGATAGGTGAAAAGTGACTAGGTTTAGTTGTAGGTGGTATGAATGAGAACGAAAAAGAAGATATAAAAGATGAGATGGGTAAATGTGACATATATGCTTGGGAATACCCCTTGTCAGGCTGTAAAGAGGTTCAATATACCGTTGGATAAGAGAAAGTTTTACTTGAGAACAGATGTAATAGAGAATGTACCTTGGTTGCTAGAAAGTGAATCATTGAAAATATGGAAGGTAGTATAAATCTTAAGAAGAATGAAAATAACATAGGGATATTTGGCAATATGAAAGTGAGATGTAACGTGAATGAGAAAGGTCATATGATAATACATTAAGAGGAGGCATAAGGAGAAATGTATGGTGGGTAGGTTGTACAAAAGAATAAGACTTTATAAATGAGAACAAGAGAAAAAAGAACATTCATAAGTTACACCTTCAATTCTTTCATCCAGGAAAGAAAAGATTATGGGATCTAGTGAGAGGTTGAGAGAGATGAGTGGAAGGAAATAGAAGTTGTATAGATGATGTGAGTGACAAGTGTGACATTTGTGTTAGGTATAAAAAACTCCCAGTAGACCTGAGGTGGGTTTTCTGCTGTCAGAGATATTTAACGAAAGTGGCAATGGGTTTGGATGAAATAGGATAAATTTTTGGTTATGATTGACATAGGGACTAGGTATTGTCATGTTTGCTGGGTTCAAAGTAAGGAACATTAAGAAATAGTTGAAAAAGTGTTAGAAAAATGGATTAGAATATTGGGGTGCCTAATAGATTTTTTAGTGACAATGGCTTGGAATTCCAGAATGAGGAGATGAAAGTGTTGTGTGAAAGGTTTAGTATGACTCGATGGGTAACTGCTGTGTGAAAGGTTTAGTATGACTCAATGGGCAACTGCGGTTGAAAGTCCTTGGAGTAATGGGCAGTGTGAAAAGATGGTGGGTCTGTTGAAAGATTATATAAGAAAAATGAAAGAAGGTATTAGTAAAAATGTAAGTTTGATGTGGTCAGTTGCTGCAGAGAATGGTCTGTTAGATTAAAATGTTTATTCTCCTTATCAATTAGGGTTTGGAAAAAATGTAAGGTTACCTAATGGAACAACAGGAGGAAATGAGTATGGGTGTTCTGGAGATAGAAAGGGAAATGCTATTGAAACATCTAGATGGTTTAAAGAAAAGTAGGTTGATACATGTACAACAGGAAGCTGAAGAAGATAAAAAAAAGCAATGAAGGGGCAAATGCAAGAACATAATGTAGACTTGGTTGATGCTGGTGAGGAAGTATATTTTAAGAGAAATGGATACACAATGGAGGCCCTGCAAAAGTGATAGGCAGAGATGGAAAAATGGTGATAGTAAAGCATGGGGACTTTGCTGGTAATATAAGGGTAAATGATATTGATATTTGGAAGATGAGTGAAAGGAAGTGAAACGTACAATAATAAAGAAAGAGGTTAATAGAGAGAGAGAGAGAGAGAGAGAGAGAGAGAGAGAGAGAGAGAGAGAGAGAGAGAGAGAGAGAGAGAGAGAGTAGAGAGAGAGAGAGAGAGAGAGAGAGAGAGAGAGAGAGAGAGAGGGAGAGAGAGGTAGGAGAGAGAGAGAGAGAGAGAGAGAGAGAGAGAGAGAGAGAGAGAGAGAGAGAGAGAGAGAGAGAGAGAGAGAGAGAGAGAGAGAGGGGAGAGTGGGAGAGGAGAGAGAAAAAGAGAGGGAAAGAGAGAGGAGAGAGAGAGAGAGAGAGAGAGAGAGAGAGAGAGAGAGAGAGAGAGAGAGAGAGAGAGAGAGAGAGAGAGAGAGAGAGAGAGAGAGAGAGAGAGAGAGAGAGATGATGATGATGATGATGATGATGATGATGATGATGATGATGATGATGATGATGATGATGATGATGATGAATTTGAAAAGTTTGAGATAGTTCAAAAGGTTGATGAAGAAGAAGAGAATCAGGATGAACAGAGAGAGAACAACAGGAAGTTCAACCTATGATAAAGATCAGAAAAAGGTAAAGGTGCATGCATAAGAATAGGGAATGTAAGCATGTGAAAATTTTAAGCAGTAGAGCAGGTAAGGCTACAAGCAAGAAATGGAGTTACTTATATCAGGAATGTTGTAAGTTGTGAATGTGAGTGGATGGATTTTCGTGATTATAAGGAGATTGAAAGTATTGAAGATCAAGAGGAAGTGTGGTTGGGAAATTGAGAGGATGAAAGAGTTTTGAATGCAAAAATAAAAGAAATTGATAATTGGGAAGACAAAGTTGTCTTTAAGAAGGTTGAAGACATAGGTCAAAAGATGTCTCTTAGATGGGTGATCACAGAAAAGGTGAAAGAAGGAAAAGAGATATGTAAAGCTAGACTGGTAGCAAGAGGTTTTGAAGGAGATGATTTAATTATGGAAGCACCTACTTGTTCTGGGGAGGTTCTAAGCATCTGTCTGAGTATTATAAAAAGGGAGGGGTGGGAATGAAATTCAATTGATATAAAGTCAGCTTATTTACAAGGTGATGTGATTAAAAGACATGTATATGTGATTTCCCCAAAAGAAACAAAAGAAGTGTGCATATGGGAATTAAAGAAAACTATATGGATTGAAAGATGCTGCTAGGGCTTGGTATGATAATGTGGTGGATGTAATTGAGGAATTAGGGGGTATAAAGAGTAAATTAGAACCCGCGTTGTTTTTGTGGAAGAGTGAAAGAAGGTTATTGGGTGTTAAAAAAAACATGTGGATGATTTTCATTTTAGAGGTGTGGACATATTTTTGAATAAGGTTATAAGAGGTTTGAAAGAATGGTTAGAAATATGTTCTGAAGATGTTCAGGGTTTTAAATATATTGGAGTGAATATACATGAGTATAAAAATGGAGTATGGCTGGAACAAGAAAAATATATGGAAAATATAAGTGTACTGGATAAAAGAGATCACTATAGAGATAGGGAAATGGGGAATAAGGAATTAACTTTATATAGATCTCTGGTGGGTCAAATGGATAGGTGAATAGTCAGACAAAACCAAACTTATGTTACGCAATCAGCTAAACTAGTAGTTTTTTTAATGGAGGTAAAGTGGAAGAAATGGTCAGATTAATTAATATTGTAAGGAGAGGAAAGGAGATAAAAATGGGTAGCGTTGTTCGGGTCAATTGGGAAACTTTATGTACTGTACAACTTAACTCCCTCCTTTTCCCTAATGCACTTTTGGAAATTTTTTTCTTCCAGAAAATCATGGCCCTATGGTCATAAGCTCACAAATAAATAATGATGTAATTCTAATAATAATAGTTTTATTTAAGTTTAAATGAAGCTCATTCGGACTTTCCTTGGTGGAGTGAATAGGGACATCTCTTGGAATTCATATTTATGTATAAATTAAATTTTTTATTTTAATTGTTACTTAATATAGGCCATTGTTTATATTAAAATTAGTCATAAGTTTAAAAATGTCAATAATGATACATAAAAAAGAATAAATATGTGGTGTCCCTATTCACCCCATTCAGGTGGTGAATAGGGACACTTCTTGGAATTTATATTTTGTGTTTAAATTTCATTTTTTATTTTAATTTTTACTTAATTTAGGTAACTTTATATTAAATTTAGCTATAGGTAATAAAAATGTCAAGAATAACACAATATAAAATAACAATGGCATCCTTATTCACCCCATCATTGATTTTTATATAGGGGTGAATAGGGACAAATTAGGCCCGATGATTTAACCACTATGTACTATTTGAAACCAAAATTTACTTTGCTAGTTTAAATCTAACAAACTCAACTGTATACACTGGAAAAATAATTAAAATCCATCCACAACTTTTCATTCTATAACAAAGTTAAGAAAAACATATTTTTCAAAGTGAAATTCTATTTAAGGAAATTTCCTCCTATAATACATTATAATTTTTTAAAAATATAAAAACTATCTAGAATTAAAGATAATCTAAATAAAAGTTGTAGTACTATCATGTGGCTATTAAATGAAGTGCAGAGGGGTGTCACTCCCGATTTTTATAAAAATCACAGGATATACTCTAAAAAATAATAATAATGAACAACAATGAAGACGAAAATGGGTACTCTCTTTAGGAAAAAAAGCTATAGCCTCTCAAAGTTGTTAAAAATCCCATAACTTTATGTTTTTGATCCATCCAGGTTAGGTCTCATTTCAGGCCCTCTAGTTCTGGTTATGATAAGTTTTGTTAGGTATACACAGAGAAAATCTATATATAGGCTACTTAACAAATCTTATCATAACCTGAACTAGGATGGCCCTAAAATGAGCACAAGGCCTACTAATTTTTTTTATAAGAAAGCCTATGGGAAAATTTTAAACTTTGAAAGGCTGTAACTTTTTTCTAAAAGACTTAAATATTTCATTTTTATTTTTTTTAAAGCTTCATTATTATTTTTTAGAGTATAGCTCTATATATCCTGCAATTTTTTTAATTTTTTTTTTTAATAAGAAAATCCTATATTTTTAACAACTTTGAGTGCCTGTAACTTTTTCCTAAAGAGATCACCCATTTTCGTTTTTATTATTCTTCATTATTTTTTTTTAAGTAGCTATATCCTGTAATTTTTATAAAAATCGGGGGTGACACCCCTCTGCCCTACTAATACTTTTTTTTTTTTTTTCCTTTTTATATATTTAGTGTCCCTATTCACCCCCACAAATTTTACACTATATTTAATTAATAATTGCAAAAAATTAAAAAATCAAGGAAAAAAAAAATAAGTAATAGTAGCGCAGAGGCCCAGAAGGGCTCATCTCCAATTTTTATAAAAATCACAGGGAATACTCAAAAAATAAAGTAATAAAGAATAAAAAAAACAAACGCGGCAGTGCCTTTAAGAAAAAAAATTACCTCTCAAAGTTGTTAAAACTACCTTAAGATTTTTTTATAAAGAATTTTTTTTTTTTTTTTAAATCATAATATAGCGTCGGGCGGGGTGACCGGGCCCGCCTCTTTAGGAGGGGTGATTCGGTCCACTCTAAATAAAATAAAAAATAATAATAAAAAATTTTTTCGCTCATTTTATAGCCACGCGGTAGTACTACAAGTTTTATTTAGATCATATTTAATTCTAGAAAGTTATATTTTTAAAAAATGTTAGAAATTAGGGTACAAATTTCCTTCAATAGAACTTTTGAATTTTTTGAAAATGTATTTTTAACTTCATATAAAAATGAAAATTGTGGATCGATTTTAATTATTTTTTCAGTGGATACACTCGAGTATTAGCTTTAAACTGGCAAAGTAAATTTTTGATCCAAGCAGTATTAGTGGCAAAAAACGGGCCTAACTTGTCCGATTCACGCCGCCGTGAAAATGATGAGGGTAAATCAACCACCCTTGTTTTTCTATTTTTTAATGATAATATTGACATTTTTATTATATATAATTAATTTAATGTACAAAGATACAAAAAAGAGTTATGAAAATTTTTAAAAATTGAAATTTTAAAAACGAGTTCAAAAAGTGTCAAAATTTTTAGGCGGAGAGGGGTGAATCGGACCACCTTATTTATATTCGTATTTTATTTATCATTATTGACATTTTTATTACTTATTACGAATTTTAATATGATAAATAATTATTATATTAAGTAAAAATTAAAATATAAAATTGAAATTATACGTAAAAGACGAATTTAAACAGATGGTCCGAGTCACCCCTCAATGGTGGTCCGCTTCACCCCTCCACGGTCAGGCTGACTCGGCGTTATTCAAACTTAAATAAAACTTTTATTATTAGAATTACATTATTATTTTTTTGTGTGCTTATGCCCGACTATAGGGCCGTGATTTACAAAAAAACAAAAAGTGCATTAGGAGAGTCGGGAGACCAAGTTATACCTAAAGTGGTCCACGTCACCCCGCCCGACGCTATATATATAGCTATATATTTAAAAAAAAAAAAAAATGAACATAATTTAAGTCTTTAGGAAAAAAAGTTACAGCCTCTCAAGTTTAAATCTTTGGGAAAAAAAGTTACAGCCTCTCAAGTTTAAAATTTTCCCATAGGCTTTCTTATAAAAAAAATTAGTGGGCCTCATGCTTGTTTTTGGGCCATCCTAGTTCAGGTTATGATTAGTTTTATTAAGTATACATAGATTTTCTCTGTGTATACCTAATAAAATATATCATAACATGCACTAGAGGGCCTGAAATGAGAACTAACCTGGATGGATCAAAATTGAAAAGTCTGAGAATTTTAGCAACTTTGAGAGGCTGTAACTCTTCTTCCTAGACCGCCATGTTTGGTTTTATTTATTTTTCATTATTATTTTTTTAAGAGTATATCCTGTGACTTTTATAAAAAATCGGGGGTGAAGCCCCTCTGTGCTACTATTACCAAAAATTATTATTGATATGTAAATAATAGGAAAAATCAGAAAAAAAATTGATAGTGTTATCCCTACAAAAAAAAAAAGGTAATTATTGAGTTTAACAGATTCTGACAAAATATCTAAATATTTTTAAATAATCGTTTTTTTTATAGTCTATATCTTTCATCCCCATATAAAAGTACTAAAACAGTGGTGATAAACCTCTCTTGTATATAAATGTAATCATTCTACCAAAAATATTTTTTGCTTAAATTCATTTTAGGACCCTTATTAATTATATATACACAGTAAATCTGTCTACTTAACCAAACTCATCATAACCTTACTGATTTTCTGAATGCAAAATTTAATTTTTTAACAACATTTGGAAACATTGGTTCTAGGAATATCAAAAGATCTCTTAATTTTTAAAAAATAATTTTTTTTTAAGAATCTGTTGAACTCAATTACAAAAAAAAATAAAATAAAATTTGCATTTTTTTTTTTTCAGAGTATTATTTTTTAATTTTTGGTAACAGTAGTGCTAAAGGGCTTCACCCCCAATTTTTATAAACATCACAGGATATATATACTCTAAAAAAAAATAATGGAGAATAAAAAAAATGAAAACGACTGACATCTTCAGGAAAAAAAGTTATAGCCTCTCAAAGTATACACAGATTAATACTTAACAAATCTTATCATAACCTGAACTAGGATGGCCCTAAAACAAGCACGAGGCCCTGTTAATTTTTTTTAAAAGAAAGCCTATGGGAAAATTCTAAACTTTGAGAGGCTAACTTTTTTTGGTAATTGTTACCCAGAGGGTTGTCACCCCCGATTTTTATGAAAATCACAGGATATACTCAAAAAAAAATAATGTTTTAGGAAAAAGTTACAGCCTCTCGTTAAAAATCACATAGACTTTTCAATATTGATCGATCCAGGTTAGGTCTCATTTCAGGCCCTCTAAATCAGGTTATGATAAGTTTTGTTAGGTATACACAAAGAAAATCTATGTAGAATTAACAAATCTTATCATAACCTAAACTAGGATGGCCCTAAAACGAGCACGAGGCCCACTAATTTTTCTTATAAGAAAGTCTATGGGGAAATTTTAAACTTTCAGAGGCTGTAACTTTTTTTCCTAAAGAGACTGCCAATTTTCGTTTTCACTATTCTTCTTTATTATTTTAATTATTTCCTAACTGCCTCTAAACAGATTTTTATAAAATCATTATATTAGACTCTAAAAAAAAGAGATGAAGAATGAAATGAATTATTTTTAGGAAAAAAGTTTCAGCATCTCAAAGCTCCTACATCACATGACTTTTCAATATTGATCGATCCAGGTTAGGTTCTCATTTCAGGCCCTCTATGTCAGGTTATGATAAGTTTTGTTAGGTATACACAGAGAAAATCTATGTAGAATTAACAAATCTTATCATAACCTGAACTAGGATGGCCCTAAAACGAAAGCACGAAGCCCCCACTAATTTTTATTATAAGAAAGTCTATGGAAATTTTAAACTTTCAGAGGCTGTAACTTTTTTCCTAAAGAGACTGCCGATTATTCCACTATTCTTCATTATTATTTTTAGAGTATATCCCATGATTTTTTCAAAAAAAATTTTCGTTTTTTTTTTAATAACAAATCCTATAGGGTTTTTACAACTTTGGAGAGGTTGTAACTTTTTTTTCCTAAAGACTTACAAATTTTTTTTTTTTATTCTTCATTACTATTTTTTTAGAGTCTATGCTGTGATTTTTATAAAAATCTGTTTAGAGGCAGTTATTGGAAATAATTACCATTATTTTTTTTAGAGTATATCCTATGATTTTAAAAAAAAAAAAAATTTTTTTTTATTTTTAATAATAAATCCTATGGGTTTTTTATCTTTGAGAGGCTGTAACTTTTTTTCCTAGAGAGCGACGATTCTACTATTCTTCATTATTATTTTTTTAGAGTATGTCCTGTGATTTTCATAAAAATCGGGGGTGACAACCCTCTGGATAACAATTACCCTTTTTTTTCCTAAAGACTTCAAATCATTTTTGTTTTTTTATTCTTCATTATTATTTTTTTTTAGTATATATATCCTGGGATTTATAATTTTTTTTTTATATAAGAAAATCCTATGGGAAAATTCAAACTTTGAGAGGCTGTAACTTTTTTTCCTAAAGATGTCAGTCATTTTCATTTTTTTTTTATTCATTATTATTTTTTCAGAGTACGGTACCTATATATTTCCTGTGATTTTTATACGACAAGATTCCCGTTTTACGAAGATTCTGACATCATTACTAATTTTTTATTGAATATATATATATATATATATATATATATATATATATATATATATATATATATATATATATATATATATATTATTAAAATATATGTAGGCTAAATCACTATAAAAAAAAAAAAATTCCAAATAATTTTTTATACCATTTTTTCCAATTAAATGCTTATAGTTTTAGTATAGTTATTTCTCACTGGAACTAAACAATTACTAAAGCCTAACAAATTGACTCAAAGAAGTTTTTCTCATTTTTTAAAAAAGGTGAAGTTTTCTCAAAAGATGGCTTCATATAAATTGGCCATCCATAAAATTACTGTAGGCCCCTACCAATATGGTATCCTCAACAAAATTCAACACCATACTGTCTACTCAAAGCATTAGGTTTGGATACGAACAGAATGTTATTCAGAAGAACACCATACAGTATGGTGTTCTTCTGTCCATTTTTACAATTTCTACGATCAGGACAACTATTCAGTATGATATTGGCACTTGTCAATCAACCATTACAACAAAGAACCAAATTTATAGACTAACTTGTGTAATTCCTGAATTAAATAAACTTAAAATGATGAAAAATGTAAATTTAGTATATTCGTTAAGGCAATCGCCCAAAAAGTAATTTTACTCGATTATGCTTACCTGAATATATTTTCCTACAAACTTTTTTGGAAATATTTTTAAAGCTTAAAAAAACATTTTGACTAGTCCACTAGCATTACGTAGTATTATTAGAACATTACACACTTATAAAATATTCAATATATAATCCATAACTGTCAATTAATTAAATTCATATCACAGGGCCTATTAAAAACACGACGCCATTTTGGAACTCTCTTGTCTCAGAACTTATTGTTGCCGCTACAATCAATATATTGCACTTTGCAAGTTTTCTAAAACTCTCCAATTATACAAAGAGGGCAATTCACGGGTGTGGATCAGGTTACAAGTAAAATGCTGAAATGCTTTTTTTAAATGAGAGAGAGGAGAAAAAACACGCGCACACACACACACACAATGAAGTCTATTATTAATAATAGCTTTGATACATTTTGAAGAAATTATAAATTATTAAAATACTCTAAAACTCAGTCTCTGGTGGAAATCATACTTCATATAAAAATAGGGTTTTAAAGGTTCATAAGTCGACTAGAAAATATTTGCACCTCATTAATTTGTATTTAAATTACCTTTTTAATATATAATAGTTCGTACCTCATGGTCATTGCTCAATTCTTGAAGGAATTTTTACCTAGGATCCGCTGGCGATCGAACCCGTGACTTTCTTCACGCAAACCGATCGCTTAATGTTTGAATCCCAGTCGTTGCAGTCACTAAATAGGCAAATATCAACTCAACATAAATCAAGCTTCATAAATTCAATGGCTTACAAAAACTCCAACTTTCAATTCAAAAGCTATTTCAGGGCAGGATCCAATATTGGGCTCGGGCTGAGCCTAATTCCCCCCCCCCCCTAAAAAGGGACATAAAATTCGAAATTTTCAGCCGATTTTGACCCTATAATCACCAAACTGTAGCTTTCTTGCCCTATAAAACGTTATTTTAGGGTGTTTTTCTGTGTCTGTAGTCATTCTTTCAGAATTTTTAATTTTTCAAAACCCATGTTTTTGACAAGCCCTGAAAATTTGATGTTGATCAGATGAGTAGGAAAAAAAATGTAGCAATTTTTCCAGGGATGGCACGGAAAAAATGAATTGATTTTTTCAACTGATTTTTTCACTTGATTTTTTGCTCCAAAAAATCATGATTTTTTGCTTTTTTTGCTTTTTTCCTTTTTATATATATATTTTAATTTTTTGGTATATTTAAGTGATTTAACTTCAATAGAAATAAAAAATTATAATAATAATATCATAGCAAGGTTACTCTGTTACAAATTTCTACACTATAAAAATGTAAACAAAAGATCATGTTTCAAACATGTTTCTTTTATTTCTGATGCAATATTCATCAATATTACAAATAACATTCTTTAATGTTGTTCTTTCATTTTGTCATAGTCTATAGGACATATTTTAAGATTTTGAACAGTGATAGCTAGGGTTGTAATCTAACTATATCAAACTTAAAAAAAAGTTTGTTTACAAATTATATTTCGCGTGACGTCACGAATTTCAAAAAATCCAAAAAATCCAAAAAAAAACAAAAAATCAAAAATTGATTTTTTTCTCAAAAAATCCAAAAAATCCCCAACCCTGAATTTTTCACTTTCCAAAAATTCAAATATTTGAAAAAGTGAAATGTTGGAACATCAAATTTTCTGGGCTTGTATAGTCGGGCGAGATGCATCTTTTTTACATAGATAATTTTTTTGTACTCAAAAGAAAATGTTTAAAAAAATTTCAAATTTTTTTTTTTTGAAAATTTGTTCCAAGAACAAATCCAAAACTAATGCATACACAAAGAAATTATCTAAGTAAAAAATGTGCATCTCCCCCGACTACATATGCCCTGAAATTTTCATCCATTTCGCCCGAACAGGAAAAAATTATCGCAATTTTTCATTTCAAAATCAAAAAAAGTGGGTTTGGAAATTGGACAACGCTGAGCACAAAACTCAAAAAATCGAAAAATACTTCTACAATATTGTAGGTAATGAACCTATCTATGCATATTTCAAGTTTGAAATCATTTCTAAAAAAATTCTGGAAGTTGATACGAAAAAATGTCAAAAACATGGGTTTTGAAATATTGAAAATTCTGAAAGAATGACTAGAGACACAGAAAAATACCCGAAACCAACGTTTTAGAGGGCAAAAAAAAGCTACAGTTTGGCGTTTATATGGTCAAAATCGGCTGAAAATTCCGAATTTTATGTCCATTTTTAGGGGGGGGTGAAAACTGGGCCCAGCCCGAGCCCAATATTAGATCTTGCCTTTCACTACATAATACCAAGAATCGATAATTTAATATTCTGCAACAAATTTATTACGACATTTGCCGGAAAAGATAAGTAAATCATGATCGTAACTAGGGTAGCCAAGGGGGCATGACTCCCCCACCAGATTGCCAACTGTCCACCACAAATTTATTTAATCAATAAAAATTCTTAACAGGCTCAATAAAATTCTCGGATATAAGGATCATGCCACCCCCATAAAAATGGCCTAGTTGCGCCAATGAAATATATATATATATATATATATATATATATATATATATATATATATATATATATATATATATATATATATATATATATATATATATATATATATATATATATATATATATATATATATATATATATATATATATATATATATATATATATATGAGATAAATAAAATGCAATAGAAAAGGAATCACAAATATTCATTTGTTGTCATTAGGATTGAAAAATTGGACAATCAAAAAGGTGTTGAAAAGTAATTTCTCATTAGATTGAACAACTAAAATAAGGGACCGCTCTCAAAAATAATGTGCGAGTCAATTTTATAGTGTTGGTCTTCAATCTAGAAAAAGTAACTTGGTTCTTCCGTCCAATATGGATTTTCCAGTTTTGATCAAATGTTTGATATTGCCAAACATACTCTTTTGCAGATTTCACTGTGACTGTCACAAAGCTAAATAAGATTTCTGTATTAAAAATATATATTCAATTACAGAAACAGAATACCTTATTCTTATTTTCCATTCAAGCAAACTGGTCTCTCTTTCAGCTTCAATTATCAAATCATGATCTTGAATACCAACATGAATTGAAATCCAAATTATTTGAATAGGTACAGTACCATGAAAAGTTCAAAACCACTCAGAAGAGCTTGTATTCTGTGTATTAAAAAAAAATCTGTCCTCATCTGTAAGGTATTTACAAAAACAGTAAAGATTGTCAAATTTGCTTCAGCAGCGTTTATGAAGTGTTTGAGAACGGAAAAAACCATAGAACTCGGCAATGAAAATGGTACAATAGTCAAGTAATGATATCTCCTTCAAGTATTCTAAAAGAAAGAAAATATAAGAAAAGAGTTTGTTGAGAATTGGTTGTTGGAAAATTATTTTAAAATCCATTAAAAATAATTTGTCAACAAAAATTACCAACAAAACTCCTTAGTAGTAGGGGAGTCATATTGCAGGACGGTCCATATTTGGACCACCCCGACCTTGACCTTTGGCATCATCTGAACTAAAAAATAATAATTTACAGCGACAAACCTGACACACCTTAAACATGAATAAGCAGTCAACATAAACAAAGTTCCTCCACTTAACAACAGTAAGGTAACTAACCATTACATCCAAAACGTAACCCTAGTCACACTTTTTTTTTTTCAAGCAGATCTCCAACCATCTTCATAAAAAACCTAACATACCATACACACACGCACACACACACACAACACACACACACACCACACACACACACACACCACCACACACACACACACAACACCAACACACAAATTAAACAAAGTATAAATGTAAATAAAGTTAGAAAAATTAAAAAATTAAAAAATTATAAACAACACTTCTAGAAAAAGGTTTCTAAAAATAAAGATAAAATGTAAAATGACAACTTATCAAAAAAGAATAAAGTTAGAAAATAAAACTTTAAATATAAACAATAAAAAATAAAAAAATAAAAAATAAAAAAACACTAACAAAGCAACAACAACAAACAAAAAAAACAACTAAAAAAATAAACTTTGAAAATAAATTAAAATAAAACATTAAAAAAAAAAATTAAAATATAAACTTTCACACAGAGAATATAAATTTAAAATAAAAACTTATAAAACAATAGTAAAATTATATTTGCATGTTTCAACTTAGGAAAAAAAAAATTATATTAGTTAACGTTTATAAAAGAAAATAAATTTGAAAAATATAAATGTTAGTTGTTCACGATTTTTATAAAAATGGAAATTCTTGCAAGATTGCATGCAATTGACGATATGTACTGTTAAGAACAGAACATTTATGTGAACAGTAGCTGTACATAACTAAGAATAATGGACACACTCACACATACCCACACACACACATACACACACACACACACACATACACAACACACATATATACCACACCAACACTACAACACCATAAACACACACACAAAGCGAATATATGCTAGTACAAGTTTTACATGGAAAAAGGGAACACCACCATCTCCTAAACTTTCAAGATAATTATTAACGACCCTCTAGAGGGCCTTAATCCACGAATAAACTGCTAACAAACAAAAGTCCCGACAAACATCAAAGTAACTAACAAGCATACAAAAACGTAACCTATTTACAAATTTTCAAGCATGTCTTTAACATTTATCAATGTTAATTTTTACATTAACCTTAGTAACATTTAACAAAGACTTTATTCTTAATTGACACTTTCTTCATCAACAGTGTCAACGTCGTTTCGAGCTATAATCATTTCGACAATGAATAACGTAGCATTAGCAACAAAGTCTAGGGCAAACCTAAACATTACTCAACAGAAAACTTACCTAGGCTCACGTTTCTAACACACATCGTCAGTAACACAGTAAAATCTTACAAAAACTCATCATTTCTCTAACAAACATCCAGTTGTTTATTTCCACGATTGCCATAAGAATATTTAACATAACGACCTAACTACGAATAAAACCAGTTTCATAACACGCAGTATTCTAAGCAACATACCTTCCGTGAGAAAAACCAGGGGATGCGCCCCTTGAAAGGTGTGAATCCTGCGAGGGGCATCACCCCGAAGGGGTGTAAGCGGGCTTTACCCCTCGAAGGGGGGTAGGCCTCAGCCCTTCGGGCCTATACTACTATATAATAATGTATTTATTGTATGTTGTATGTTACTGATTATGTATGTAGTATGTACTTGTTATGTATGATGTATGCATTATGTATGTTGTAATGTATGTATGTATTATGTATGTCATGTATGTATGTATGTTATGATGTAATGTATGTATGTATGTTATGTATGTATGCTTAGAAAAACACAGAAAGTAATGAATAAACACTATTTATCTACAACTATTTTAAAACTTTAGTTATATGCAAAAATTGTAATTTCTAATCTTTAACATCGTTCCCTTTACATTTCCCGTAGGAAAAATCCTATAGGAAAAATAAAGAAGTGACTTTTTTAATAGTTTTACAACAGTGAATTCTCCTCTGATGAAATAAAAGTACTTCGTAAAGCAGAAGTTAATTAATTCTCTTTCACTTACACAGGAAAATAAATTAACTTACTTTTACTTGAAAAAAAAGTTAACTTACTATTCTAGGAAACACCAAACTCCATTCTACAGAAATTAATTAACTTTTTCTCACTGGAAATGAAATATCTTCTACAGGGAATTGTGAACACTTTTTTATATTGGAATTAATTAATTCTGTCTTTTATCTACTGGAAATAAACAGATCTTGTTGACATGAAATAAAGAATTATCATTGACATATAATGAACAGAAATTATATATATAAATTTTAAATGTGACAAACATGCGAAGGAAACACACATTCATTTTAAGCAGACGTACAATCAGCTTCTGTCTTCAACTAAGCATGATCCAATACAAAATGACACAAGACCATCAAACGTTTCCTCCTTCAACAAGACAAGAGGTGAACATGAAATAATATTCTGACACCCTATATTATATATATATATATATAAATATATATAATATATATATATACTTATTATATATATATATATTATATATTATATATAGTATATATATATATATATATACTATATTTATATAGCTAATATATTTATATAGCTATATGTATATATATATACTATAATCTATATATATATAGGAAGAAAGATGGTGAGACATTATAAAAGAAAGAGTAATGTTAATTAGTTCATCATCTCTATAATTTAAAATGTTAATTAAAAATTAAGGCGAAATAAAATAAAATTTTGAGGTTATAATTCAAAAAATATTGTTACTTGAGGTCTTCTTCCACGCAGCGGAGGCGCGAGAAGTTAATTCTCCACTGTGCTTCTAACGAATTTCACTAAATAAATTTCATGTTCGTATTGGAAACTTTTATTACGTAACAATGTGTTTCATTTTGCTCGTAAATTGGCATTTGTTAATGATTATTGAATTAAAGCCGTATTTACAAATGAGTTATTTCAAACTAAATACATAAAATTGTCATAAAAATAAGTAAAAAAAAAAAAAATTATTAATAAGTTAAGTGGTAATTACTTAATTTAAATTAGTGCTTCTCTACTTTTTTGAAGCCCCGACGCCATTCAACACGAGAATTAAGATAACTTTTTTATTTGTCTATTTATTGACATTTTTATTGTACTCATTAACAAAAAAAAAAAAACAAGTACTTGAAATAAATAAATAATAAATAATAAATAAAATAATAAAGTAAAAAATAAATATTATAGTTATATAGTATATATATATTATATATAATAAATACATTATACATATTTATTATATATTTATAATTTTTATAATATGATATATTATTGATATATATATTTATTATCATATAATATTCATATATATATATATATATATATATATATATATCATAATAATATATATACATAATATATACTATACTATACTAATATATTGTAAAGGTATTACACGGCAATTAGGGGGCTCGAGACGGGGAACAGAAGGGGGACGTTTTCCCATACCCCGTAGGGAGGGGGGCAGGAACCCCCGCGACACCCAAATACCCCAAAGACCGGTGGGTATCCGCGAGACCCTCCCCGTTAGGGAGGGAAAAATGTCCTACCCTGTCGTTCCCCGGAAGGCCCAGAGACCCCGATCCTGCCATCTTTGCGGTTTACCCCTTGGGTATGCTTAGTTAAAAAAAAAAAAAATTAAACTACGAGTCGTAAACGTAACACGGTACCTAGGTATATTTTGAATCATCAACAATCCCTTTTACAATAGAAAGTATATTTATGTCCATAAAGATACCTGTACTTTTTTTGTTGGCTATCGCAGTACCGTGTCAAAGGTCCATACTAGACTTCTTCCATATCATATATATTATATATATACTATACTATACTATATATAGTTATATATACATATATATACTATATAATATATATATAATAATATATATATAAATTTATATATTACTATATTAATATATATACTTTATATATATATATATATATACTATATTATATATATATACTATATACTATATATACGTTATATATTATATATATATATATATATATAAATATATAATATATATATACACTATTATATACTATATACTATATATATATTATACATATATCTACACATATTTCAGGTATTCTATTATAAAAGATTAAAATATTTTGTTTAGATGTCAGGCGTCTGGAGTTTGAGACACTCCACATGTATCTTAAGCACCATTAAGTTGCTTCAGTAAAACTAAAATAATGGTCAAAAATGCAACTTTTCCAGAAAAGTAAAAAAAAAACAAAAACAAAATGTTTGTGCCTATGAAAATAATATAATCATAAAATTTATATGATCTACAGGAAAGGAATACATTTTCGGAATCCTGGTAAAATTTTACATACGAAAATGTAAAAAAATAAAAAATAAAAAAATTATTGTAATAATCCTATATAAATATGATTAGAAGCTATTAGAGACCTCTATTGGTTTCTCAGTTAAAATAAATAGACTTTGTATAAATTTTTTTTTTTATTCTCACTAAAGAATCACCCAAGGTATACCGCCCCCGATTGGGCACAGGAGTCGGGTCTCTCCGCCTCTCGGGAAACTACGGGTAGGATTATTTCCCCCCCTCCGGGAGGTTCTCCCGCAGACCCCCGCTCTTGGATATTTGGTGTCGCGGCGGTCTCCTCCCCTCCCTTACGGGTATGGGAAAACATCCCCCTATGATTCCCGTCAGCTCGGAGTCAGAGATTTTTACAGCAAAACTTTTTTATTTTTTATTTTTTTTTTACATTTCATGTGAATTTACCAGATTCTTTTAACAAATTAGACCTCTAATAAGGTGTTTTGATTTTTTTTTTTTTATTTTTTTTTTTTTTTTTTAACATTTTCTGACAGCATTGGACCAGCATTCAGCATGTTCCGTTTACATGTCAGCATTAATGTTTTTTAAACTACATTATGAACGCTAATCCAGACGCTGCCATAATATATAATATACTATATATATACTATACTATACTACAATATCATACTACTATATATAATATTCTATATACTATATATACTATGCTAATATATTATTAAATATATATATATATATACTATATATATATATATACTTATATACTATATATATAATTACAGCCAACGGCGCACTCTAAATATTATCATATAATTATACTTATATATATATATATTTTTATAATATATATATATAATACTATATATATACTATATATAGAAAATATATACTTTATAATATATATTATATATACTATTATATATACTAGTACTATAATATATATATATACCGGATTATCATATATCATATATATATATATAGGATATATATAATAATATATATATATATTTTATATATAAATATTATATATATATATATATACTATATAATATACTCTATATATAATATATATATACTATTATATATAATCTATTATATAATATATTATAACTATATACTATATCATATATATATATATATATATATATATATATAAACTATATATATATATATACTATATAAGATATATATATAATACTTATACTAAATTTATATATCTACATATATATATATATAAAGATATATATATATATATATATATATATATATATATATATACTACTATACTATATATATATATATATATATCATACATATATATATATACCCCCCCTATATAATATATATAATATATATTATATATATACTATATTATATATATATAATATATTTATATATAAGATATATATTATATTATATATATATATATATATATCTATATACCTATATATAATTATTTATAATACTATAGTATAATATTATATACATTATATATATATTTATACTATATTAATACTATATATAATACGTATATATATATATATATATATATATAATAATATACATTTATATATATATCATATATATATATATATATATTAATATATATATATAGCTATAAATATAGATATTATATAATATATACTATATTTATTGATATATATATAATTATATACTATATATATTATATTATTTAATATATATATATATAATATATTTATACGATATAATATATATAATATATATATATATCATCATATAAATATAAATATATTTCTAGTATACTATATATATATATACTATATATATCATACTATATATATATAAATTATATCATATGCATAGTATATATACTATATATAATATTATAATATTATATTATATATACTCTATATATATATATATACATATACCTTACTATATTATATCTATATATAATATTATATATATATATTATAATATATAATCAGTAATGTACATGATATTTAGTTTTTTTTTTTTAAATTATTTTCAATTTTTCTAAAACTTTTGATGATAGTCATTTCAAGAATAATTCGTTTTTATTTTACCGAAATTGCACCTAGGAAACAATCATTTTTAATTATGTTGCAAAAAATCTTTGGTGCTGTTACTTAAGAGCTATGTATGCATTTGATTCTAATTAATTCCTGTAGACGCTTGTCCATTTTTTCATTCCAGAGTCTTTATTTTTCTTATATTCTTTAAAATAATTGGGTGTCTATTTCTTCAACTTGAGGTTGAAATGTTTGCTATGGCTATGTGGGATCTACAGTATTTTTTATTTGCCTTGAAAAGTATTTCATTGAAGTATTGTATTGCTTTGTTAAGAAAGGTAAAATTTGCTGCTTGAAAGGAGTGATAATCTAGTTCTCATGATGCGTCTGTATAGCTTGCATTTACTTTGCATATTATAATTGAGAATCTGATTTAAAGGCGATGTGATGTGGGTGTTTATGTTGAATTACTGATGCAGTTTGTGGATTAGTTGCCCAGTTGGAGCATGACTTGAATTATTGCCAGGAAGCAACAAGAAATATCAGGGCAGAAGTTTGTTCTGATATGTTGTAAACAGCTTGTATAGGGTAGAACCACCAGCACCGAAAAAATGTTGCACAAACATGCCAAAACAAGCAGCAAATGATTGCAAACCGATGTTGCAACCACCAACAAACAGCCGATGTTGCCAAACGCAACTATTACGTAACATTATTTTTGACGTTTGATACGATCAAAAATAAGAGGTTTTTCGAGTCGGTAAGACCAATTTAAGCATCTGAAGACCATTTCTCTTCTGACTCCTGAACTTGTTCTTGGTAGTTTTACCCCAAAGAGCGTTTTTTTTTTTGCCAACCTAAAGAGCGGTGCTTTTAAATTGATGAAAGATCATTTCGTGATGGCAATCGATTCCTTAGCGTCGTTTACCCCTAAATGTAGTTTAAATCGCTATTTCTAGGTGTTCTGGTTGATTTAATATGTTGCAAACATTATCGAAAGAAAATAATTCTTTAATTAACATTCTATCAAACAACGGTAGTAGGGGAAGAAGATGAGCCTAAAATCGCGCTAATATATTTATATTACCCACCTTTACTCAGCTTAAAGCGCTTAATCATTCTTAGCTAGCCTTTAGCTGCTTAGTTTGCTTCTCTGACCACCACTAATCAGTAGGGATAACTAGGAACAGGTCAGTGGGCTATTAATTTATAGCCGCGTGAATCGATTACATCGATTTAATCTTCGGAGCGGTACGCACGGCAGTGCGATAACAGTGACCCGCTCCCACTGTAATACATACATGACAACATTACACGACACCCACCCATATACACACCAATATATACACACATGCATCGATAATACAGATTAATCGATTAATCAATGTCGATAGGGAGCGCTACGGCAACGAATGCCGATACGTGACACGATGCCACCCATATACATATACATATACACTCATACAATATACATATACACTATACATATACATATACATATATATACATAGTACATATACAATATACAACTACATATAACAGACTACATATACACATATACATATACATACTACATATACATATACATAACATATAACAGTACATACATGCACACAAAACCAACACAAACACGATTAATTCAATAAATCGATCTAATCCAATTATTTGAAATAGAGCTTACGGCAACAGCCTGCCGATTACGTGACCATTATGCCACCCCCCCCCCCATATATATATAACTATTATATAATATTTATATATATAATATTAATATATATAATATATATATACTTCATAACTAAATATATATATATATATATATATATATCTTATATATATATATATATATTATACTATATATATATATAATATATATATAAAGTATATATATATACTATAATAACACGTCGTGCCGTTTACGTGAACGCTGACCCTTTATACATAAATAAATCAAATGAACACACACAACCATATACACATATACACACAAACACACCCATTATTATAAACAAGGAGTCATGAGACTAAGGATTGGGATTCGGAGGAGCGTGGCGAAGACCCCGTACGCGACTCATTCACAAATACGATAAGGAGAATTGTGCAAGATCGTTAGTCATAGTAACACTCCAAACAACAACGAAAAGACTTAGACGTTGAATTTGGTTTATAACGTGTTTCAACAAAATTTACATGATTAAATTTATGATATGAGCTTAAGCTAAAGCTAAGGAATTCAGTTTGGAATTGTGGCTCCAGGTTGCCCTAATTGGGCTAATTAAGGTGAGGTTTCCGGTTCGCCAGTTTGGAATTCTGGCTCCGGGTTGCTATAAATATTGAGGTTTTCAAAAGTGTGTTAAAACAGGTTCGGATGTTTAAAATGAGTTTGATGGTCAACCTTGATGGGGAGTTGTGTTAAAAAAAGAGGCAAGAGGCAAGGAAGGGAAAATGGAGACAGTAATGAGATGCAGTTCTCATATGACGAAACACCTGAGTCAGACAAGAAGAAAAGCATGTAGCAGTGCAAGGCGAGAGAAGAAGAAGAAATGGAGGATGGAGGAAGGAGGAAGGAGGAAAGAGCTTTATATACGGAACACACGGTGAGTCAGAGAAGAAAAAGCACAGATGCGGACGCTGAGAAGAAGGGACGGAAGAGAGGTAAGGAGGAAGGAAGTAAAGAAGTCTCATATGACGGAAAGCAATCGAGTCAGAGAGGAAGCACAGAGTACGTTGTCAACAGAACGTTAGTAGGAGAAGACTTATGTTATAGCAATTGAGTGATTGTTTAAGTTCTCTTTCGTGTTTTACTCAAAATTTTATTTATGTTTTAAAATTGTTAATAGCAGAGAGAAGCAAGATGTTGTGTGTCGATCTGAAGCGCAGAAAAAGGAAGAAAGACTTGCTTAAGCAATGAGTGATTGTATGTAATCGGTCCATCGCTCTTGTCGCGCATTTCGGAATGCGTGATACAGCTTTCGGCCTAACACCAAATATACTTTAACACGCTATATGTTTTCGGTGATCTAGAGTATTAAAAACTTAGTTTCAATGCTCTTAAAGGAATCTAAGGATCCATATGAGATATGGTTTCTGTGTAAGATTTCCTTTAACAAGAATTTTAAATATAACTTATTAATTACATTGATTATTCCTCTACAACCAATTTTATGATTACACAATCATATAATGAAGCTATTGCACAGAGACAATTAAACGACACTCTCCTATAATAAACAACAAAGGCAACGAAATGATTGCACGACTGATGGTATTGCGTGCTCAATTGTCTTAGCACAACGGAACGTAATAGGCGATCAAATGTGCTACAAAACTATACTCGAATTAAATTGAATGTTACTCGATTGTTTAAATGTAGTCGTATATGACAAGTTCATGCACAACTTATGTGTCATCTGATAGTCTATTTTATTTTATCATTCTCAAACTTAATATGTTTAATCTTCTTTGTGTTTATAATTCAAAAATTTATATTTTATTGTTTTAAAATTATTTTATTACTTTTATTTATAAAATTATATCTATTTTGTATACAAACATTTCGCTAATTTTATTTATTGTTGTAAAATTTTTTATACCTTTTAATTT
Source organism: Trachelipus rathkii (assembly GCA_015478945.1). Taxonomy (NCBI): domain Eukaryota; kingdom Metazoa; phylum Arthropoda; class Malacostraca; order Isopoda; family Trachelipodidae; genus Trachelipus; species Trachelipus rathkii. The sequence continues at coordinate 37,094 of JABUQX010062342.1, read as the reverse complement.
ACTTGTTTTAAAAATTGCCAATGCCAAGAGATAATTTTATTTAGTTTTTATAAACATTTTGTTTTTACTAAAATGGTTAAGAAATTTATATAAAAAAAAACATGCTAATTTACAGGACCCTAAAGCAGTAAGCAGCTAATCCAATAGCACAATGCATTGCAACAGACGGGATTAACTTTTTTTTTTTTTTTTTTTTTTTTACAGCATTCCACCACTCACGGGCTGGGCCCTTTTCAAGGAGGGGGCAGAAAATAAAATACATGAAAACCCACCCAAGCCTAACGCAAATCTCTTAGGTGAGCGCAGACCGCTGGCGTTTTAAAGTAAGGAAGATTTAAATACAGTTGGAAAAACAGAGATGCCAAGAGTTCCACAGCACAGAAACAGACAGTAGCTGGAAAGAGAGCCACGACACAACGAACGAGTCCGGACTTTCTCGATTGACCTCACGCAAAATATCATGCGAAGAGCATGGCCACACCTTGTATTACAGAGGCGAGGCCAAATGGAGATGGGATATGCGACGCGGCCAACTCACCCTGAGATCCACTGTATAACTCTATCAGAAAAGAGAAAATGTGCGCAACGTCACACGTCGCAGCGTAGAGGCGTCAGAAGTTTGAAGTAGGGACAGTATAAGTTCTTAGCTTTAGACCTCAAACTCTACTCCAATAGAATGTGAGAGCCGTAGCCCCCCAGATGTGAGACACAGTACTCCAACAAAGACGAATATAAGGCCCTTTATATACTGAGTAGCTGCAGTAAAGAAAAAAGTCCCGCAACCTGAACAGACAACTCCCAGCTTCTTGAGGCACCCTTAGCAAAACCATGTCGATATGAGGTTTCCCAAGACAATTTTTCGTGTCTTATGTTCAGACCAGAATGTTTATGTTGTCAACAGGTCAGACGTTAGAACCGTCGAAAAAAAAATAGGAAACTTAGGAGGTGTTTTGAGAGGAAGATGTAAGAAGTTGAGTATTTCTAGAGTTGAAATTTCACCCACAGGGTTGCGTGGCCCCACGGGAAAATCCATCAGTCCGCGCAAGCAATACGAATCGAAAGCTGAGGCGAAGGCAACTCTAGATGCAAAAGAGGGAAGCAGATTTGAAACACAGTGGAAGAAATGGGTTGAGTCGTCGCGCATAAGAGTGACAGATTAGAAGTAACAGCTGAGCGAGTGTCGATTGATGAAAAGTAAGAATAAAGTGCAGATAAAATAGAACCTGAGGACAACACCACAATTACAGAAAGGAGGAAAGAACGTCCGCTCCATCAACCGATGCTGATTACTGCGAGCGGACCAGAAGAAAACTTGACAAGAGTAAGCAAAGAGAAAGGAGGAAACCAAAAGAAGGGAGCTTAGAGGGCAGTGACGCATGCCAACCGATCAAAAGCTTTTTATATGTCGAGCGCCACCACCCAAGGACTCCCCATAGTCCCAAAGGGCAGAAAAACCATAAATCAGTTAGATAGCGTGGACAGTCATACTGATGATCTCGAGCGCGAAATCCATTCTTCGCGTGATCTGAAAGAAGGGAATGCGACTCCAGATGATCCAGGAATGAGAGTTAAGAAGAGTTTCAAAATTTTAATAGATACAATAATAAACCAGATCTGTAACATTCATTAAACTAACCCTTAAATCAACTCAAAAACACATTAGATATTAACCTGTTTTATGCACATTTCAAATCATGCATATGGATGTATATTATAAATGAATATCTGTTTGTCATTGATACCGTTATGTAATTTATTCAAATAAACAGAGGCTTTAACGATGTAGACTTGTTAGTCTATATGTAACGGATTTTTTGTTTTTTCTTCTTTTTATGTACTGAAACTTAAATCTGAACTTTGTAGTAATGCCCATTTAGCTAAAAATCTTGCCAATTACAGAGTGTAAGAGTTTCGGGTCCTTATTTTTATAACAGTTTAATACTTAGAATATCTCGAATAAACAGTTAGTTGCAAGACAGAATTTATACTAAAGAGGCATGTGCTATATTTCATCTCCAAAACTACAAATACACTAATTAGTTGATATTATAATAAATGGTAAGAAAATATAAAATAAATTTTAAATACTAGTTAAGGAATCCAAACAAAATGTAACACGTAACTAAATATAAATGAATTGTTCGGTAAAGTGATTGTAAGTATATGTCATCAAAGTAAAATGTTAATGATTCTTTGAGTTGTTATTATTTTATACTTACATGCTAATATAAAAGCTGCAAATTTTGATCTTTCATTCCTAGGATACCATTTGGCTATCAGAGAAGTCAATCGAGGGACCACTTAACCCTGTAAGAAGAAAAATAATTATAGAGAATAAATAGAGAAGATATACTTTTGTAGTTTATCTGCACTACAACTAATTCCTAACAATCAATTCAAACTTAAATACTTACAATTCATTTTCCAATTTGTCAATTATCACAATTCCACTCTACATATATTACTGCATTTTCCGTTGAAAATCAAATGCCCCAAGCATTAAATCATACGTAATTAGGATGACCTTTTGGAGGGAGGGTGACCTGTAAAATGATTTTCCTATGAATGTTTATCGTTTTCGCTTATATAGTGGGTTTTTTATTGTGAGCAAGAGAGAAAAGCATGGGAAGAATATATTTGCTCGATGCTATTTCTCCAGCAAAAAAATCTATATCTTCTTAACCTATACACTCGGAAGCAAGACTGTGGCCCGCACTCGCAATATCGAGAAGAAATATTCGAAAACATGCGAAAGACACTCAAGAGCAATATATTGATCTTTATACATTCTTCTGTCTCTTTTTTTAGCTCTCCCTTAAAATGATCACAAGGTCTGCGGTCTCTACTATTAAACATTCCTCTAAGGTTAAAGAGTTGAAAGTGTCATCACGAAACGAAATGTAAACTATCATGGTTTCCTTTTATATAATTTGCACAAAATCATTTCCAGATTTTGATTTTTGACTCTGTTTTAAATATTTTAAGGGCAGAAATAGGAATCTACGTAAGCCATAGAGTTAACATTGGTTAAATTGTTAAATTTCTGAGCGGTTCTCATGTAACTTCTATTTCTATAGAAAGACAAGCCTAGAAATGTTCTCTCTGAATTCTCGATTCTCAGTCCTCAGCTATCTAACATCTCTATTTCTAGCAATCCCAAAATGTCGCTCATTTTCCTTATACAATGAACATTGCTCTTCTTATATTACTCCATTTAGTCACAATAGGCTGCTTTAACTTGAAGAGACTGTACCAACATTATATAACTACCATTTGCTTGCACTAGATATAATCATATAATAACATAATAATATATAGTATATATAATATATATTAATATATATATATATATATATAATATTATATATATATAACTTATAGTATATATATATATAATATATAAAATAATATATATATATTATATATATATACATAACTCTTAACTCTTAAAGTAATATTTATAATTCAAAAGAGAAAATAGAAAGCCAAATATATATATATATATATATATATATATTGCATATATTAATTTAGAGCACAATATATTATTATTCATACACATTACAATTTATAAAATAAAATTTAAATATTCTTTATTTATTCTATAATCATATATTATTTTCATAGTCCGTATAAAATATATTAAACCATAGTATTTTATTTATATGATCTAATAAACAGTATATAATTATAATTATTACGTTATTATAATTAATACTTTATGATTATTATTTATATATTTATATATATATATATTATATTATATATAATATTAATTATATATTATATAGGTGATATTATATTTATTTTATTATATTACTACTATATATATAGTATATATATATATATCTATAATATATTACTATATATATTATATATATATATATATATATTATTTATATATATACATATAGATAGGGAATATGAATATATAATATATATATATAAATAGTAATATAGAATTAATATATATATAAATATACTATAATATATAACGTTATATGAGTATTAGGTAGGATATAGAGTAGGAGTAGCTGATGATAATCTAGTATTAGTAGTAATGAATATAGGGGATATTAATTAATATATATAATAATATATTGTGTGTATGTGTGTGTGTGTGTGTGGTTGTGTGCTCTGTGTGTGTGTGTGTGTGTGGATGTGGTGCCGCGCGCGCGAGCCACAACAGAAGCATAAAAAATTACACACTAGTTTGGAAACAGAGATCTCTAGAATTCTATTTTCCTTATCGTCATAATAACCATTATCATCATAATTTTATTATTTTTCTTTTATTATTATTATTATTATTATTATTATTTAAAATCTCTGCTCTCATTTAATCACTATATATGAGTATACTATATATATATATATATATATATATATATATATATATATATATATAGTATAGTATAGTATACTATATATATATTTATATATATATCTATAGCTATATATAATAATTATTAAGGGAAATAATTACTAAAAAAAAAAGATTATACTATATAAAAGACCTAAGTGGGTTTTTGAAACCATTTACCAAATTTGAGTTCGTTATAAAGCGCGAGAGAATGTTTACCAATTCTCAACTGATCAACGATAACAGCTAAAAAGGAAAGGTACCGTACTTCTTCCTGCTGAAAGGCTTACCTGCCTTACCAGAGGAACATAGGCATGTACATTTGTTTAGAACATCGACCTTCAGGGACCAAACCTCCCCCGCTCACATATATATATAGTACATAAATGGATTGTGGTTTTACTGTCATTAGACTTATACAATACAATGTGTAGTCCCCGGTTAAAAATTACCCAAGTGTGACCCCTGAGACCTGAGAGTGAGCGGGGAGGTACTGCCGGAAGGTCGATGGTCACATACCAAATACATGCGACTTGTTCCTCTTGGGAAGGACAGGTAAACCTTTCAGAGAAAGTGGTGACTTCCTTTTAGCTCATCGAACGTCCAGGAAGGTCACATGGTTCTCTAGGAATATCACCAACTCAAGGGAAAGGTTCAAACTCCCCTTACGCGACATTACTATTTATGTGAAACAAATAATGGAAAGCGGATTTTTATAAGTGCATCTACTTTATATAATATATATTTAAATTCTACGTGAAGAGATTTAAAGATCCGTTTTTGTAATGCAAAAAGTCATTAACGCTTAAAGTCAAATTATAACAAGAGTAATCACTTAATGAGACGCATGTCATATAAAGTTAGGTATAAGGATCGCCGTCAATCTATCAATTAAAGAAACTCAGGAATTATTTATAAGTAACAACTAAGATAGAAACCGATAAATTGTCAACAGCGTGGATCAATATAAAGTCATCAACAAATAAGTTTTTCATAATAAAAGAAAGCTACGCGCAAGAGGTTGATTTATACGAGCCACTAATGAAAGAATCTAAAGCGTAATAATACTACGTATTGAAATTAGTAGTATAGATATATATTATAATATAATATAATAAAATAATATATATTTATATTATGTAATAATTAATATATTAAATATTATATAGTATATAATAATATATAATAATATATATATATACATTATATATATATATATATATAATACCCAGCTGCAATTTCGTTGAAGAATTCTTATAACACAAGTAACAGTTGATGATATTCCTGAGCGCAGCAGGAGGAGCAGCACAATCATACAAAAGAAAGACCAGTGGGTTAATGCCTACAAAAATCAAGTCCATTTACGTATTCTTCCTCCCATATGTTCTGCCAGCTCTACCATCCAATAATGTTTGTAAGGATTACCCCATAAATACAATGGCATGCTAGCAAGAAGTATTTTGTGGGGCTCACTCGCAGATTAAAATCTCCACATTCTGGTAAAAATATATTTATATATCATAATATATATGATATAAGCTACTGAATTAAATAGTGTATAAACAATATATATATATAAATATATATCATACTAATAATATAATAATAGATATTTATCATAATATAGACAATAACTATAATGTAATACAATATTAATATATAACTATATAATTTAGTATATTAATATATATATATATATATATTATAATATATATTATATATTATAGATATATATATATAATATATATATATATATAATAAAATATATATATATATATATATATATATATAATTTTATTATATATAGTATATTTATATATATTTACTATACTATAGTATAAATATAATATATATATATATATATAAAATAATATAACAACCCGAACACATACGGAGTTAGTAAACAGATACAATATGAGGGAATTTAATGGGTTTGAATTATAAATAAAACAATATAAACACCAAGTAGAGATTTCAACGATCAAAAAATTAATAGACACATATAATAAAGAATATCTTAGCGACCGGATTGTATATCTACAACTAGTCTCATGAATAAATTAACGAAACAGTTGACTAATTAATCCGTACGTAGATATGAAGGTTACTCAATAATGTTTAAATCGATCCAGATCATCAGAATACTATTACGTGAAATATAAATAATAATTACTTAAATTAATATAGTATTATTATATATTAATATAGTACTAATAATTATAAGTATAAAATATCTTATATATATTAAAACTATATATTAATATATGTATAAGTGTGTGTGTATAATAAGCATGGCCGTATTTAAAGGAACTGAGTAACGCAAAATGCAAAAACATGAAAAAAATGTATTACAATTTTACAAAGAATTGTAGTTGTGCACGGGAAGGTAAATTTAAAATTTGATTGAAAGGAGAAGAAAACTAATAGAACGAAATTGACTGTACATGAAAAACCTTTCTTCGTTGTCCAAGCTCAAAATGAGAGTTTAATTAAACTTGACCTAATTCCCAGCTAGTAGGAACAACAGCGCGACACAGCAGCGTTTGATTAATGACAACTAAGTCCTATCCTGGATAAGACCATTTTTTTTGTGAGGCGTAAATCGTAAATGTATCTAAGTGGAATTTGGGCTTGCCTCACATAACCTAGTTCATCCCAAATTTTAATTCACTGCTGTGATAATTGAAAAGGGTAGGAGTGCGATGAGAATCTAGCTTCCCTTTCCAGTTCACAACATAGATGGTGAGTGAGAAATGGAACCCATGGGAGTTAACAGCCGAAAACACTAGTATCCGACTAAATTCCAGAAATTCTACCGTATACCTTTCGGAATATGTTCTGGAAAATTCGACGGTGTGCGTACAAACGCATTTGCATTTCCGTGGGCGGATTAATTCCAACTTCCTGTAAGCGGAATGGCAATAACTAAATAATTTCCGGTCACACAGTGAACTTTCGAAAACCATACCTGTAATATATATATATAAATATAGAATATACTACTATATATATAGTATATATATATAATAAAACCAAAATATAATAAATAATATAGTATAATAAATATAATATATATATATATATATAATAATAATATGATACTATAATGTGGAATTTTTTATATTTAATTAGTGATATTATTTAATTATATAATATAATATATATATTAAGTATATAAATATATATAACTAGAATGGACATTTATCAAGATGAATTGAGAACATCACGTTTATAGGGGGAAAGAATTTTCGATAAGAAAAAACAAATTTCGAGTATTTATCCTTTTATTGTGCATTTCTATTATTTCTTTATTAGCCGTCAAATTGCTGATCAGTTTAATTTCACAAAAGAAGAATTAAACCAATATACTTATTATGTATTATTATTAATTATTATTTATTTTAATATTATTATTATTTTATTTCATATATTATATATATTAAATAGTGATTATTTGCATAATTCATTTCTTTTTTAATTTTAAGATTTTTCATATTTTGTTTATGATTAAAATATTTAAATTAATTCTATATATTCAAGGTAATCTTTTATTTAAAAAAAAGAACATGGTACACGGAGCAGACTTTATTGTAGGCATTAGCGAGCTGGACAACCACCCGCATACATGGACGGAGAGGGATGTGTCAGTGAGCTGGATAGAACGTTATAGAGGGGGGGATCCGAAGCCCCAACACCTGGATTCAAAAAATAATATATATAAAGATTATCAAATATAATAATTTATTATCTCTCACACATACGTGAGCGGTCTCTACATTGAACACTTACGTACATTTCTATCTCTCAAAATTTAAACTGTAATATGAGAGGAGTGAGGATACTAAGCAAGCATGCTCTAAGGCTTACTTATTTTATAAGACTATAGGTGTGAAGCACAAAAAATAATCAACATATGAGATGCTGTTGCTACTCTTTGTTAATATTAATTTAAATTAACACATTTTGGAACTTCCAGCATTCTACTAATGTAAAATTTATATCCTCAACACTCATTGAAATTACGTTATCCAACTTTGTGATAATTGGATTTTTTACGTTCCTAGGAGTCATAACAAATCTTATATAATATTTGCCGCAAATAATATAATATATATATATATAGTTTACTTTATAATATAATATATAATAAATTAACTATATATATATATATTAATATAATATTATATATATATATAGTATATATAATATGTATAAATAATAAATATTATATAAAATATAAATCTATATTTAATCTAGTAACGTGTATATATATTAAGTTAAGATTATAATATAATATAATATCATATAATATATAATTTAAAATAATAATATATAAGTTATTCCATTTATATAAATGTTTTATCCGACCTTGGTGGTTGCAGAGGAGGATAAATTAATGTTTAAAAACTACTAAAATATTATATAAAATATCTAATAATATATATATATCAGCTCATATTGATCTTCAAAAAAAATATAGTTATAATCAAACATAGAATGTCATAAAATGAAATATATATTGTACGCTCATAAGATAGGTTTTTATATCTACAATATAGATGAAATATTATAAGACGATATATATCTATTACGTAATTAGATATTTGAGGTAAAAGATATCCTTTTATTGATATAAATATATAAACATAAAATTCTATGGATAAGCGTACTTCAACGCGTAGAAGTCGATACTTTTAAAATGACATCAAAATATTCTCGCACAGAGTAATGTCTGAGAGAACAGATATCAATATATCAGGACGAAGGACGAGGAGAGGTAATGATTTATATTGGTAAATTTGGTTCACACTAAAACCTTATTAAATTTTCAACATACGACTCCAACATGCGAGGTGGACTTCGTTTTTCGTCTTTCAATGAGAACTTAGCTAACCATAGGAATATGTACAGATTTGCTCATTATGGGGTGCCCTAAAATTTTGATTAACACGAAACCAAATTTCGAGCTGTTTTTGGAACATTGTCACCTACAACGCTAAGTTGGATGCTTGTTCTATAAATCAGTTTGTATCCCTATATCGATTAAATCATACAAAGTCTATCTTTTCGCTCCTCTGCTGAGCAGAATGAAAAACAGCATACCAATCAAACTATAAATGTATCTGATTTAAAACAAGAAATATCTTATAGCATAAAACAAGGTTACGTCTCATTGCAAAGCCTTCGTGGAAGGTAGGATATAATTAGACGAACCGAGAAAGTACACTAAAACCTGTGCAGTTGTGCAAAAAAGAGCATTCACCTACATTGTAAATGTGATCGTCCTAAAAACTAGCCGAGCACGATCAAGTACAAACAGAAGGACTACAACAGATATTCTCGGGAGATTAAGTCGTGATTCTTCCAGACTAGAATACCCTATAAATGTATGGCTGTCTGATATGAACCATCCATATTCCAAAGTGACATAGTTTTTTATTGAACCTCGCATCGGGCAAGCTGAGTTTGCACAATTATATATTGAAGTTTCCTTATAAAACCAGTAAAATGGTTCGACTGAAGGATAACGAAATGTTCACTTCTTTTTTGGTATATTGTCAGCAGGTAGGTGTAAAGTAAAGCATAACACAATTGTAAATGGGAGTACAAAGTGGACAACGAGCAGCTACCTAGGATAAAACATGGGTTAATGGGGAGTGTAATCGGGTGAACGTGAGTTTGATTGCCATGGGGATAAGATCAACCCTCCTTAACCTAATCATGTGGGTGGAGTTATATGATAGTAGCCAGTCCTCTAGAGACATATGGGTTTTGAAATATACGCTTCGTTAAGACTACGGTGTACCCAATCCTTCGAAATTTTGGTGGTATTCACAGCAGTTCCATTGAGAAAACTTCATTTGAAAAAGATAATTAGGTGACCATGTACGAAGTGCGGCATGTGACTATGATCACAATGTGTTAAGCTTCAGCTTTCATTTTGAAAGTATGTGCCAATGAAAGGTTTTGATCACTTAATGTTTTATGGAGGGGGAACACCTCATATCGAATGCATGGGGAAAGAAAGTCATGATATAATAAGATATTTGGGGTCCTCTGGCCAGAAGAAAAGGGTTAATTTCCATATCCGCAGTGGAAAGGGAACTGCTCTCGAGAAGAGAAGACCAAATTACTTCACATATCATTCTCTCCTGCTCCTAATGACGATCGTTTAGAAAACATCGTCTGAGGTTGTAAAGTTGGCCCCTTCCCAGAGAGACTGGAATACTATCAGTGTCAAAAAGGCGCGCGAATGTCTCCGGTGGGTTATGCAGCTAATACTCGTGCAAGATAGAAAGATAGTCCTGAAAATGGGATCAGTTGAAGGATCTAGACAAGAACTGACATAAAGTCTTTCCCTTCGGGGTTTCACGTTCTGTAAAGTTTATTAATGTAATGACATTGGTGAAAAGTCAGAGAGGCAACGGAGTTACCTCATCCGGAGAAGCGTTGCTCATTCTCCCAAGGTGTGTTCGCCGATCTCCTACCTTCCTCCCCCCCAAGAGCAGGACCCATGTCTCCTAGTTGGAGAACTTCGGAAAATGTCTTGTCGCTGGTAACGTTCACTGGAATATTCTAATATGACTCGGAATCGTACGAGTAGGACACATGGGGTCGAACATATAAGTAAGATACGTGTGTCTACCTGGGACGACTGAGTTTGTTGCATAGTTTTCCTCATCCCTACGAAGGTGTTCTGAGCTATGGAAACGTTTCGATAAAGCATGATAGAAGTTGTAGATTTCAAGAAATCCCCTGTTCAATATTTAAATGAGTATTGGCAACTCTGATGGGGATATACAGCATGTAGAGGAGGACGTTAAGAACTATTTATGGAATCCTATAGCTGTTTCCCTGGGAAAGTGGGTGAGGAACGTTTACGTGAATGATATTCAAATGATTCGCCACCAGGAAATATAGTAGAACAGAAATTTAGAAATTTAGTTAAACGTTCATTGCAGTGGAAGGAATGGAAATTGACTGAGAACATTAACCAATCCAATAGGTGGGCATAAACCTCAATGGAGCTCACACCATGGGAAATGGTGGTGTTCTCTGGGTTTTTGTGACGAGGGGTCGTTCGGATCATGTTGGAAGAATGAGAGGGGCAATTAAATTGCAAGGAAGAAATGACTTTTTCATTTTCAGTGGTTTCTATATTTGGTCTGATATCTACCGAGGATGAGTTTTATGGATGGACGTAAGACACAGCTGACGCACCAGATCGATCGGCATACTGGAGAGCAGATACTGGCATAGTCCTAGCCGCAGTAGCAAAGGAGAGTGTTAGGTCTGATAACTTCTCATTTGCTCGTCGTATGACGTTGAGGCATTCCAACATATACAGCATTCACTGCTCTAGAATCCCCTTTTTCAAAACAAATAGATGGCATTGAGAAGCAGGATGTAGTGCCTTACAAATTTTGCAATAAGGTTTGTTTTCCCATGAGGTGTGGAGAATACTGACACACCTCGATCGGACAGAAGATCAAGGAGATCAACGATATTTTTAGGGATGTTCAAATTTATGGCATTTGAAACACCTGCTTGACTGTGGAATATTCCGTCGGACCGTGTGTACAGCAATTCTAGTTTTCACCATAGTTTGAAGAAATGATACACTGAATGTGAAGAAGAGTTGAGGGTTTGACATAGTAAGAGTCTCCTTTCGTTAAGGGATTAGGAAAAGATTCGTAACTTCGTAAAAGGAACTAGCTGTTCCTGAAAGTGTGCTAGAATGTTTACAGTATCATCTTAACAAATCTCAAAAGCTACACTGTACCTTTAGAAATATTGTGGATGTCGTCCTGTTTGGATATTACATTCATATGGCCCAAATATGATACAGAAGCTAATAACTGATTTTTCTTTCTGGAATCGGCGTGAATGAATGAATGAATGAATGAATGAATAAATGAATGAAAGGAGAGTTATTCCCATCGAAGTCACCTGATATTGGTCCCACGAATGGTAGAGTCTAACGCGGCTAAGGACGAAAGGGATATGTGACGTGAGAAAATGTAAATTCATCAGAGGTAAAAGTATAAAGGGTATGCGGCATGAATAGAAACACCCAGTGAGGAAGTCTGAGAACGAAAGCAGACAAGGTTTAATTAGGTTATCGTTTCTAGTTGAGGCTCCATGCGGAAGTGGAAACGCCTGATTTATCTGGCAATGTGAGGATCGTTGTAACCTCTATGTTGTAGAAATGTCGACACAGTCTCGTCTGGAAAAGGTGAGGGGCCAATTCTAGAAAAAAGATCAGCGATCCAAGAAAGAGAAAGAGGTGCTTGAGTTGGTTGGCTGGACGATACGGAGATTCAAGAACCATTTTGCCAATAAGGGTATCATAGCCCCTTCTCTGCCCTGGCCTATGATGGTAAAGGAAGTGATTAGATGGTTTTTCGTTAAGAGCGAAATTTTATTTTTGAACATTGTCACTAATAAGCAAATCTCCTACATACTACTTCACCTCAATAAAAAAAAATATTAAACAAATGAATATATAATTTATAAAATACCACATAACTGGAAAGGTGGAAAAAGAAAATAATTCTAATAGGTAGGCCATCTTGTTCGCAGAATCAGTTTTAAGCCCAGAGTCCTTTCCATCCCACACCGAATCCTCACCTAAATGGGTGGGCTGAGGATGTGACCTCACGTGAGCCTCCGGAACTCTTAGCCCGACCCCCTCCCTTGCACCATCCGGAAATGACGCAGCCTTCTCGGTGGTTATCCGGGTTCAGATTCTCTACAATCCGGTCAAAGGCGGAAATGATACGCTTTTTACGTTTACCCTCATCCAAGTAGGTTAGGATGAACCCTGGATCAATACAAGAACAGACACTCTAAAGGTCATAAGGGTCTGGAGCAGAAAAAGAGGGGTGTGCTCTAAAGAGAAAGAGGAGTTAATTACGCACTGTTGGGAGAGTTAGAAGCATGGGAGAATGCACATATGAAAATAAAACGAAAGCAGAAATTTAGAAATTATAAATGATGGGAAATAAAATAAAAACTGAATGGGTAAAAGAGATTCTATTCTGCAGATATTCAGCTCAGAGACTGTACCACTCTTCTGAGCTTGGTTAGAAGATAATTACAAGGTGCCAAGTATATATATAATTATATAATATAGTATATATTATATATTTATAGTAGTATATATAATATATATACAATGACAGTAATATTAGTATATATATATATTATTATATATATATATATATATATATATATATATATAGTAGATATATAGATATATATATATATATAATAATATATTAATGACGTTTTGTCATGTGAAAACTCAAAAGTAAAGTGGAAAAGAAGAATGAAGATGGTTACGAGCTTTATGAGTGAATACATGAAAAGTATCATAATGCAGTTATGTCTGATGTCGGAAGCTATGACAAAGAAAGGATAATAATTGCTTGGAATTGACGTGTCTTCGAGATCTCCTGAAAATGAGGAGAGGTACTCGACTAGAGTTAGAAGTACAGTGTTCGTTGTAATATCAAATAGTATTGGAGGTAAGCAAGTGATTGCAAAAGTTTGAAACGGAAAGAAACGGGATTGGAGGAAGGATGTTTTTAAATGAGAGTATAAAAATGTCTTGTTAGAAAAAACGAACATTCATTGGATCTCCCACTAAAATGATTGAAAGATACCACAGATACTTTATAAAAGGAAGAATAAATCCACTATACCGAATAACAACTAATGTGTTGTGAAAACGTTCTAAACACCTAACTTATTAAAAGCTTATTTAGTAGAAAAATAATGTAATCCTTAAAAGAAAGATCACGCAAAAAATGGAACAAACAATAAGAATATTAAGTACTGACGAAGGTTGAAGTTGCATATTTTAGAGGACGATGAGGTTGTAATATTTTACGTCAAACAGATAGAAGAAGAATCTAAGGTTTTGAGGCCTTAAAAATAACCAATTTTATCTACCCAAAATATTGAATAAACACAAGAAAGGTCAAGTCAGTTGATCCTAGCCACCCTACTATTTGCTGCTAAGTGGGACGTCAAAATGAAAAAGAGTAATGAAAGGTTGAGTCGCTGGCAAAATAGTGGAAAGCTGATGAAATGACAAAGTCATTAATAAAAAAAATAGAAAAAGTTGCAGATATAGCTAAACCTGTTTTTGGATTTAAAGAATAAACTGTGGCCATCTACAACAGCTGTTAAAGAGCTTCTAAAAAGGAGATAAGGAAGAAGACTTGATATTGATATAGGAAAATATAAAAGTTAAAATATTTGTGCTAAACTCTATCGAAAAGTTTCAAAATCTCTAGCGGCACAGCAAAAGATTCGCCGAATCGCGGAGGACACCAATTGTCGGAGATAAAAATAATTATCTCAAATCAAGTGTTCCTTTCTGAAGCTATGCTGGCTACCTGAGATAAGATTACAATATTTAAAATGTTTCTAAATCTAAATCTTTCATGATGGATTCGAAAACATTTAAAGGAAAAGAAGTTAAAGCGATAGTTAGAAGGGTTGAGAGTTGTCCCCCTTCTTCAGCACAACCTAAATGAGCGCACACTTCCAACAGAAAGCAAAAGATCGAAATTAGAAGTCAGAGACGAAAAAGATTATAAACGGAGGGTGAAATTTCGAAAACATATGTTTTGAGAACCACATCAGAGATATAGTTATGTTTTGAGAACCCCATCAGAGATATAGTTGTAAAGTTTTAGACCAAGTGATAGCAGAAATTGTAACTTTGAAAAAAAATACTTTTTTAGTCATAAACCAGTCGGAGAGATATATAGAAGGAGAATAGCACCATAAATGCCTAAAGCGGAATTAGAAGTGAAAGTTTAAACGAAGAGTTTCCTATACTAAAATATTGAACAACAGTACTACAGTCGAAAGAGACAAGAGGAGAGAAAGAGAGAGAAGCGATTTTTGATTCTGAGTTATTGCAAAATGACAGAAACATCGTGGGAAAGAAGAACCCAAAGATTGTTGCATTTTCAAAGGAGGGGGGAAAAGAGTTTACAGTGTTATGGAGAAGAGGTTTTTACACTTCTTGATGAAATATAGTTAGCATGAATTTCTGAAGTTGGAGACTAAGGTAATTTCTAGAAGAAGCGTCTCTGAGACAAAGAGCGCGAAGACGAGCAGAGTTAGACCAAGTTTTATGAGTTTTATTTGAAGGAAAATATAGTGCAATATAGGACTCCATGCAGGAGAGTATCACCTCGATTATACCTTCTACAAACTCCGATGAATCTCTCTTGCCAAAGCAGCAGCAGTCATTTCAAAGATTTCAAAGAATCACGATTACAACCCTAAACATTTTCCGGAAACCGAAGTGCAAAAATCCTTTTTTCAACCGAAGGCAGCCCTTGCGGAAGACTTTAGGAAGATATAAACATATTTAGGTGAAATGGTGATCAAGAAAAACAAAAAGGTGGAAAGAGTTTAAAAGGGTAAGAAAAAGAATTGAAGTTAAGAATTATTAGTATGCTTTATTTCTCACTAAAATGATTAAGGAAACGAATAGGGAGTTGCACTACCTGTTGAAGGCCACTGCAAGATCAACAGTTAAATCTTCAATGCTAGAAGAGAGTCATTTGCAGCAGTGAACATTGAAATCACTATGATTGATGATTTCAGGAAACAAAATGGAGAAGAGAGAATGTCCTATGTTTTGGAGTTTAGATATTGTAAAAATTTAGAATAGTTAGTAGGGTAGAAAATCCTGAACACTACAAGTTAGAGAGAGGGGCAATATAAATTTGTACATAAAATCAAAGTCCACCTTTGGGTAAAAATTGAAGGTTGAGAGAGTAAGAGTGAACAGTGTAGGGTATGTTTTCGGAGCGCCAAGGCAATTGAATTTCTGTTAACAGTATCGGCGAGGTCTAAAGGAAAAGAAGTGAACATTGCACACATTAAAGAATGAAGATTTTATTCCAGAACAAGCTGATAGTTTCCTGGCGGCATCAATCCCCATCTGTCCTCTAACTCACAAAGGCGACGAAATATAAAAGGGAGTGATATTGAAGAGGCCATTCAGTAGATGCTGTTCATGTTCTAATAATATACGCGTATATATATATAGTATATATATATATGATAGTATAATATAATATATATATTATATTTTATATATAGGTATAATATATATAATATTTATATATATAATATAGTATATATATATTAGATATATAAATATATATATATAATAATAGTATATATAATAATATATATATATATATTATTATATATAACTAAATATAATATATATAATATATATATATAGTTGTATTATATACTATAATATAGTATATAATATATATATAAATAATATATGATAGTATATAATATATATATATATAATAGTGATATAAATTAGTATATAAGGACCGAAAATTCACGGTCCTCTATATAACATTTTGTACCACTTGCTCCACAAGACTTCAAACTTCCAATGAGGAAAAGGATGATAAAAATTTAAGTAGTAATACTTCCTCTTCCCATTCTTCACATTTAAAAGATTTGGATATCTTTAAACTTTGTACAGGCCTATCATAAAAATGACGCCCAGAGGAGAGTGCCTAGAATAAGAGAATCTTGGGGCAAGGAAGTCAGTTAGAGCCCTGCGTTACAAGAAAAAAGGCGCATTTCTTAGTTTTACACAGAATAGATATAACACCATTTGAAAATAAAGTAAAGAAGACAGAAGACAGCATCCCTGAGGCAAATAGTACGATAACATGCAGAGTTAGACCAAGAATTATGAGTTTAAGTTAATAGGAAAGAGGATGTAACGTACGCCTCCTCCACGCCAAAGTAGCATAATGTTCTGGTTTATATATTAATATATGAATAATATAATCTTATAATATATAATTACTACTATAATATATAATAAATATTATATATATAAATAAATATAGATATTATATTATAATTTAATTATATATGATAAGATATATATATCATATATATATATATATAAATTATATATACTTATTATTATTATTTATTATTATTATTAATTTAATTAATATTAATTATTTATATATTATAATTATTAATAATTAATTATTCTTATATTATTATCATATTATTTATTATAAATAATATTATATTTATTAATTAGTGTTTTTAACCCATATTATTCTTAATATTCAAGGAAATATGCTGTCATTTCACAAAACTATTGTTGAAGACATTTTCCAATCCCACTGAACCCAAAACCAGACATCAGAAGAAACATTAAAACTTGAATAAGCGGGAGAAAAAATTCTGCCTAGCTGGCAGGGTTTGCAAAAGAGAAAAAAAAGGCTAAAGAAATCCAATAATACTGTTAACAGAAGAAAAATACATTAATAAAGATGAAGGAAGAACTAGCAAGCAAAGTATAAAGCTATTTAGTAAACCAAAAGAACCACAAATACTGAACTTTGGCCTAAATATTGAGGAAATAATGTAAAAAGTACATTGTTTGAACTTCAAGCAAAATGACTGCTTAGAGAAGCAATCAAAATTCGAGAATATTTGATACAAGAGCTAAAGGATTTCAAAAAAAAAAAGAAAAAAAAAAAACATTGACGTCGAACTCTATAAAATAGTCACTTTTATTCAAGTAGTTTTAAAATAAATAAAAGCAGACACCAAATCCCCATCCTCTTCTGATATCTTTATCATCACTGTATTCAAGGTATCTGTGAAGTTGAAGTTGGTATTAAGTAATTTTAGTTGGGTGTGGGGATGTTGTCTGAATGTAAAAATTAACATAATGGCTAATATTGTAACATTATTAACTCCTCCTCCTCTTTATAGGTCTCCCTTTAGCTACAAATATCACAATTAATATTTCATGTACAGTACAGACATATTTGTATTTATTATAAAGAAATATTATATTACTTAAAAGATTGATTTGAAATTTTACTTGGAAAAATAAATGGTTATTATTTTATTTCTTTTCTTTTTGACCATTGCTAAATAATAGCATAGAATTTTGGTCCGTTTTTTTACTTCATCAATGGATGGTATTAGGATCAATCAACAAATATAATATATATATAATAATTATTAGTTATAATATAATTAAAGTCTAATATTTATTAATAACTATTTATTTCACACTCACTTACAGTCTCTAATCTCTATCTAGCATCTGAACTGTTACATACCTCCAATTATTTATACTATCATTATTTGTTTTGGATGATAAAAAGTTTTAAGTTTTTAACTTAATATTTTAATAATATTATAAATACTTATTATATGTATATATATAATTATCTCTATTAATATATTAAATATTATAATCCTAACTAATAATAATTAATATAACAAATATTTTATATATATGATATATATATATATTACAGCTCATTAATGTTAACTACATATTTTTATTATACTGTAAAAATTTAAATTATCTGTTATGAAATGTCAAGTTATATAATGCAAGTCACTTATCTATTATTATACTTATTCTTATCTTTATATAAATATATACTTATTATTCTTTAAGGATATATATATTCTAATTTAATATATAAAATATTATATATTAAACTATATACATAATTTATATTATATATAAATAATACTTATATATATATATCCATTAATATATTTAAATAAACTATTTGTTATATATCTAATTTATATATGAATTATTCTTATATAGTATATAATATATTAAATAAATGTTTACTGATAATAAATATAACTTAGATATTATTATGACTACACTAGAATTTGGATAGGTGGTATTTATATAAATAATATTAATCATCATCATCACTAATATAGTTAATACTATAAAATAAATATATAATAATATATATTATATATTAATTAAACTAATATTATAAAATTTCTCTTGTAAATATAGTATTATTATATAATATATACATAATAATAAATTTTAATCAAATTAGTAGTGATATAATTCACGTATAAATAATTATGGTGTAATATATATACACTATACTATATAATTTATACTTAATATTATATATATTATATATATATAGTATATAATATATTATTATGTATAAAATATATAATTATAAAATAAAATTTATAAAATATATATACTATATAGTATATATATATTAATATCATTTATATATATATATATAATATATATATATAAATATATATATATATATACCTTATATATATATTCATAATATATATAATATATATATATATATATAGTGATAATATATATATACTATATATAGTATATATAGCTATTAAAATAAATAAATGAAGTAATAATATCACTATATATTACTATTATTAGATATATATCAAATTAACTAATATACTAATATATATATATATAATATTCGAGCTATATAATATCTAAAATAATTCATGATTGGCCTTAAACTGCCACGATGTGATTAATTCCAATACTGAAGCCACTGCAGTATCATTATAGAATACATCACATTAAATACTATGAAAGTGACAAATGACAAGTGTTCCCTGAGTGTGTTTTCATTACCTGTGTTGAGTTCGTGATTTGATGTTCATAGTAATCAGTGGCGTATAAAAACGATTGCAATCAGAAATAAGAGATCCTCATAGAAATACTTAACCATAGTTACCATTTTATCACCATAAAGGCAATTAAAGGCCAGGTAGTTGTGATTCGAACTCCAGTAGAATGCCTATTATTTTGATGTGTATATATATATAATTAATAGTATATATATATATAATAATACTTTATAATATTATGATAATTATAATTATAAATATATAGTTATATACGTATATATATTACTATATATAATATATATATATAATAGTATAATATATATATTATGCATATAATTAATTAATATATACATAATATACACAAATAAAAATAGCTGAAGAAGTGTAATAATATATATATATACTATCGTTTTTGAAAAAAATATTCATTGCTAGAAAAATTTAATAAATTATACATTAAATGTTTCTGTTATGTGTTATATAAATAATAAATATTCCTCTCTTATCTTATTTTAACAAAGCACAATATAGATTTGAGTAATTCCCTCCTTTAGAGTTGTATAAGCGAATATAACTGAGAGCGTATTATGAACACCTTATATAAAACCTTAGTTTACTGTTGTTAGTCTTTTGCCCCCACAGTTTGAATTGAGAACAGGCACGTATATTGAACTCTATCAATAGTAGACTGATTGTGCACGGGCGTGAGTGCCGTATAGAATGATATTTTAAAAATCTTTACAGTGGTCTTCATAAGATAATTAATAGTATTTACAAATTAGCAATGGTCGACAGGTCAACAAAAAAAAAAAAAAAAAAAAAAAAAATCTGATTATTGTAGTAAAATTAAGAAACAGAGTATCTCTACAAAACTTAACAATAACCTAAACCTTACCTTACACCTTAACGCTCTGCTGCGGGGTTGTACGTGGAATTTTACTTTTTGATCCTCGAGACCATTTGACCTGTCGAACACATCTTTCTCCGCTGATCTACACCAGTTCTGCTTGTAAACCTATTAGTGCTTATACCAACTTTCCAAATGCTGTCTTTTAAACTACATAAAAATCAATTTCAAATAGATTTGAGGAGTGCGATGAACTTTAAGCAAGATTGGCCAAAATTAGTAAGTATGGATCAATGGGTCACGAATTGGTTTTCTAACTGGTTTGAAAAATTATTAAGAAGAGAAATTGTAATTGCTCTATTTATTTTCATTTCTCATTGGTTCTTACATGAGGCATTCTCATTTCTTCATTAACAGAAAGCAGAATGTAGAGAAGGTCAAGAAGGGAAAAGCATAACCGTTTGAAGTGGAAGAGCAATCCAAAGATAACAAAAAACAACTCCTTCACTTTATATATATACAGTAGTACCTTGACTTACGAGTTTAATTCGTTCCGTTACTGAGTTCGTAATTCAATTTGCTCATATGTATATATACATATATACCGTATATATCTATATATATGGAATTCTATATATATGGAATAAAAACGAATAATATAAATTTTAAAATAATAGTGATAAATATATGAAAAATAAATGATAAGATAAAGAATTTATATAAATGATATCCTTTTGATAATAGTTTATTCTTTCACTCCCCCCCCCCCTTTTATTAGAATAGTAGTGTTATCAGTGGATAATATACAGCATCAAGACAGAAAAAAATAGAACAACTCTAACTTTAGTTTATAGGCTGAAGGCTGAATTAATCTCAAACGAGGAGCGTCCCCGCCTATAGGTTGTACGAGACCAAATTTATTTCAAATTATATATATATATATAGCTTATATATATTGAATATAATATATATATATTACTATATAATATATATATATATAGATATACATCTTCATATATATTATTATCATATGAAGCCATATATATATACTCATTCTCTATATATTAAGTTATTATATATTTATATATAATTATAATATATTCGATATAATATATAATAATATATTATACTATCAAATATATATACAATATATATATATATATATATATATATATATATATATTATATAATTAGATATATAATATATATATAATATAATATATATATATATCTATATATATAATATATAATTACATATATATATACTAATAACATATAATATATTATGATAATATAATATATTACTAATATATAAATATATATATATAATATAGTTAATAATATAAAATTATATATATAATATATTTCATATATAATCTATTTATAATATATTTATCATATAGTTCACTCTTACGATACATAGGTCCTTTTAACAGAAAATATAACTAGGCAGAATCAGAACGAACATCAATCGGTATTTCAACAGAATATACTGTACACAACCTGAACGCATAATTTTCCATCTTAATAACAGCTCACAAATCAAACATATTTAAAGATAACCAACCAATAAAATTCAACTGACCCAAACGATTAAAGATATGACAAATTATCATAAAATAACCCAACCTCAAAACAACCATCCTCCTTAACGAATCAATGAAATCTACTCTCATCAGTAATCTCGTCATCTCTCAAATCTTCTCAAGTCAATCAATCTCATCATCAATATCGTAACATCTCGTCTGAGGAATCAATTCATCTCATCTTCATCTCTCTAATCGTCTGCTCATCAATCAGTTTGTACGAGATAACAATTATATCACTGTAAGAAAATATTCGATTAAATTAAATGAATTTGTATGTCCAAACATTTAAAATGCTTTAGATTTACGCTTTACAGAGAATTTCCTTAGCTGGCGATATCAAATAATCCTGCACGCGCGTGAAAGTTTCGACTCATGGGCGAGGTGGTTCCCGACGCCCTGATTTTAAATAATATTTCTATAAAATTATAAAGCGGAATATAACATTATCATAAGTTTCTTATGCATAACTAAAAAATATAAATGTACCAATTATTTTTAATATATTTAATTTATAATTGAATCATTGGAAATAAAACAGTTCTCAAGCCATTACAAAGACTTTTAGTAGTTATTTCAATCACAGGCTAATACAAAGTTAGGAAAAACCCGTTGTATACTATGGAGGAGTATTTACAGGATGGGCTTTGTGGTTTTAGAGAATTTAAGTAGGAATGGCCATCAGTATTTATCTCTTTGATCTCTGGTCTCATAATGGGGGAGAGTATTTGCGCATTATATTCTTTAACTACATATAAGACGAGAATCCTGCTTCCACAACTAGATCCAGTCACACCTATGCATACTCCGGATTATAAGCATACCAATCAATGGGGGTAATCGGAAGTTTAAAATGGCAGACATGCTTTAACAAATCATAAAGAGATTTTGGAGATTTAGAATTTCAAAACTGACAAACGGTAGTCCACTTGGGTCACCAAGCACACTAACCAATTTAAACTCTGACATAATCTTAAAATATACATTTCAAGCACTGCCATTCGCCACTTCCATATATACTATATTAATATAATTCACTTGAATTTTATGTGATTAATAATGAAGAGGAAAGAATAAATAATTTTTGACCAGTAAATCCTCAAATAACTTAATAAACCAGAAAGGGATAAATTACAAAGATGGGCCACAGATATCGTGTCAGTAATTTAGGGTTACCTCTAAGTCTTTTTTAATTATACTTTTGATTTATATAATGGTATATAATACAATAATTATGTATAATTAATATTAAGAAAATTAAAAGTGTATGGTTTTATCAAAATTTAGTAGCATGTATATAGGTCACACGCTGTCGAACGTGGGGTGGGATAGAAGAGTGGTGGGTTATTGACATAATTGTTGGTAGCAGGACCGCTCACACTACAGGCTGATAATAAGTATTGGACGATTATGAGAAAACATTATAGTTGGTAGTTACCTAATTTGGAAGCACAACCGATGTCTTATTTCCACACTTTCACTCGTTAGTATATGAGAACTGATAAACCATTACAAATCCTGCTGTTTAATTACTCCTGGTTCTCACTCTCTAGTATTCCATTCAATTATTAAATTAATATATTAATTATTAATTAATTATTAAATTATTAATAATTAATTCATTAATTAATTATTATTATTATTATTATTAATTATTAATATTTATTATATTATTATTATTTATTATTATTATTATTATAATTATTATTATTATTATACTATTATTATTATTTCAGTATTTATTGAGTATTTTAAGTATTATTAGTAAACTTATTAGTATATTAGATTATTATTATTATTAATTATTAATTATTATTAATTTTATTTATTTATATTAATATTATATTAATTAATTATTATTATTATTATTATTATTATTAAATTAATATATATATTATTATAATTTATAATTAAAAATTAAGAACAAAGAAAGACCAATAAGACTAAAAAATTTTAATAATATATATATATTATAATATGATATATAATATAAATATATTATATTAAATTAATAATTGTGATATATTTGTTTTAATATAATAAATAATTATAGTGGTTTTGTTGTGTTGTAAGAGCGCACATGAAAATATTAGTAAGTATTGTGTGATTATTATAACTATATTAGTATATAATAAATATATTATATAGACATAGTATTATTTCCAATAAGTTTAATAATGATATATATTTAATAATATATAATATACATATATTTATATAATATATATATAAAAAAAAAAAAATATTATTATAATATATATTAAATATAAATGAAAATATATAAATAGCAATAATAATAATATACTCACGTATTATAATAGCTATATATATATATACTTAGAAAATATAAATAATAATATAAAAGTATATATATATATATGTATATAGTAATGAGTTTAATACTATATATGATAAATATAATAATACTATATAATTAAAAAATTAATTTTAGCACATTAAACTTTTTACTTTAGGTTTTAGTGTATAATAAATAAATTCAGCGATTTTACTTTTGTTTTTGGCTTTTGGTCAATATATGTTGTTTGTGTTGTGTGTGTGAGATGGCAGAATTTTGCAATATAGATGCGGGCTCATGTTTAACTATGACTTTGAAAAACAGAGATCCGTGGCTTAGATTCCAAAAACACATCCGTGGAATACCTACTCTCTAACTCTAGCCCTAATACTTTTTGCTGCACATTGTCTGAGACTAACAGATGGAGCCTGAAGAATTCATTCTCTAACTCGTTTAATCGTATCAAACTAATAACTATAATTTCATATTTTGCCGTCTAAGGGTGGAGTATGGTCCTTGTTCACATTAACACTCCAGTAAACACGGACGTCTCAGTGAATCTCGATCACCTAAAATTTCGATGTTCTTGTGGCTTAAAAATCTTGCTTCCTTCTTATACTACAGGATAATCTGTGCATTCTGCTAAACTTGTTCCCAAATCTTAAAATGGAAAAGATTTCCAGGTTCTTTTTGAAAATCTTACTACTACTTCACATCCAAAAATGCCGAGGTCCTCTATTATGGGGATTTAAACATACACAACACTGAGTGGTTGGACTCCTCTCATATTGATGCAGGTATGGAGTATGCAAAAACATTCAGTATTCTCAACGATTTGGACAGTTAATTAAGGAACTTATACATATCCCAGATTACTTATAAATACACCATTTTCCTTAATATCGGTAACTGACCACAATTTCACCATGGTTCTTAATTGTAATACCTTCTCTCCAGCAGCACCATCATGACCTAAACTTATTTTCTGCCACTTTAATCGGGCTAATTGGGGCATTGCTTCGCTTCTTTGCTAACTACTCTTTGAATTAATCATATTTTGATTCGGAGGACAGTTCGGTATCTACTAAAAGGGTACGGGCCGGAATCACCGATGATATGAACAGGTTCATCCATCTTCAACTAAATCTTTTTCTCTCCAAAATCCATCGTTCGATGGAGTCTGTTCTCGTGCCGTTAGAAAAGGGATTGGGTGGGTTTACTATCCTTTTATTATTTGCCTCCTCCTTGAAAAGGACCCTGCCAATGAGTGGTGGCAACGCTATATATATATATATATAGTATAATATATATTAGTATATATATAATTATCAGATATATATACGAGTATATATATACTATATAAT
Source organism: Trachelipus rathkii (assembly GCA_015478945.1). NCBI lineage: Eukaryota > Metazoa > Arthropoda > Malacostraca > Isopoda > Trachelipodidae > Trachelipus > Trachelipus rathkii. Next base: position 11,140 of record JABUQX010062342.1, on the reverse strand, counting down.
AATTATTAGTATAATATTAATATAGCTATTATAGTGATATTATATATATATATATATATATGGATAACTATCATATATATAATATATATAAGTAGTAGACATACACTATATAGTATATATATATAGTTAATATATACCATGTATATATATATAGGTTATATATTATGAGATATATATATATATATATATATATATATACTATATACTATATTATGATGGACGATTTATTGTCATCGTCATCGTCATCGGTCAAATTTGCTCTAATTTGTTTCCAATCGTCAATCGTCATCGTCATCGGCAAAATATTCGGCGATTATTTTGCCGATTAATTGAACGAAATATTAAGAATTTTGAATAATTTAAAGCTCATAATAATAATAATAATAAATTATAATAATAATAATAATGAATGAATAATAATATATAATATAATAATAATAACGGATAATGATAATATAATAATTAAATGATAATAATAATAATATGATTAATAAGTAATAATAATAATAATAATAATAATAATAATAATAATAATAATAATAATAATAATTAATAATATAATAATAATAATAATAATATAATAATATAACAATAATAATAATTCATAATAATAATAAGTAATAACTAATAATAATAATAAATAATAATATAAAATAATAATTAATAAACATAATAATAAATGAACTAGATAATAATAATACTATAATAATTAATAATAATAATAATAATAATATATTATATATAAATATATATAGTACATCATATATATATATATTATAACTAGTATAGTATATTATATATATATATTATATATATATATAATACTAATATATAATATATATATATATATATATTATATAATTAACTATAGTATATATAATTATTATATATATAATGCTTTTGGTTAGGTTCCCACATAAGGATGATGAAGAAGTTATTCTTCAATGTGAAACATAGGGTGAGTGGTACAGTGGTTGGATTAAGGAGTGGGTTGTGATGAATAGAAACGGTGTGTGACACTTAAGTGGCAGATAACGTTTCATGGGAAATAGTGAAGAGTGGTGTCCATCAGGGTTCAGAGCTGTTTAATATACTAGATAACTCATTATATAAGTGATTTAGACCAGGGACTTAAATGCGGGGTTTCTAAGTTGCAAGATGACTACCAAAGTGGCCACCTCTCAGTTAGGAATAGTGAAGGATGTATTAAAGATTTCAAAAAATGATCTTGGATAACTTCTTGGTGGCAGATAAGTGCAATGAATTTTAATAGTAAAAGTGTCGGTTCTTCACCTAGTTTTCTCAAATAAATGTTTTAACTACGAAATGAATGGGGATTGGCTTGAGTCTGTTAGACCAATTATTTCTTCCCGTGGAGATGTTTTTTCAAAATTAAAGTAAGTGGCTTCACTTCTTCTCTCTCTCCGCCTGTTGGAACTACTTTCTCCTCACAATCTAGTTTAAATGCAAAAACTTTATTGAAAATGTGACGCGATCTATTCCATACAATCGATTGGTTTAGTAAGCTTTCTTGAGTTACCAGTTTGTTTACAATGTCCCTATCACAATTTATTAGAATTTTGAGAGAGGTCTTTCTGAATGGCCACACATGGTTCCAATACCCATAAGTGACTTCATTATGTGCCCTCCAAATTTGTATGTCACAAAATGTTTTCTCATTTCGGAACAAATTTTATCGCCAGATATTTGGAGCAAGCATGGGGGGCAGCTTTAAGCCCCTCATGGTCTAATATATATATATATTATATATATATAATCTAAATATAATATATTATACTATTATTATACTATACTATACTATACTATTAAGATTCCTCGGATTTAATATATATATATATATATATATATTAATATATATATATAAAGTATTATACTATACTGGAGTTTTTTTGAAACACAGGCTCCTTCCGCGGTTCCCTTTATTCCACAGTGTTTACATGGAGAAGGTAATGTACGATGTATGTTATGCCGTTCTAGCCCTACCTAATGTTCCAGTCGAAACAGTTTCTTCTCAAATAAGAGAATTTAACCCTACAATTGCTTTTGTTTACTTTTTTGCAGAGACAGATAAATGGACATATTTCTTTTTTTAGGATTTTAATGATAAAGCAACGAGGAACTTATCTATCTTATAGAGTTTATCGTAAACCCACCCAAACAAACCAACTTCTTCATTATTTTTCATTTCATCCCGAAAATTATATTAGAGAAAGAAATACTGTTTAACGAAACATGGTAGTCATCAGGCATACCATATGGCGATCCACCATTTCTACACAGGAACTAAATTTATTTTTTCAAACTTTCCATATATATAGCCTATCCCCCTTTAGTGATCAAACAAAAACATAGACATGTTTATATGAATTTTCTTGGTCTGAGAGAAAACTCCCCTATTAATTTTGAAAATATTAAAATAGTTCCTTTTTCCCCCCAATTACTTAAACTTAAATTCATGTTTAATCATTTATTTGATATTAATATAGTTTTCAGCTTCCCGGAAACCATATCACGACTTCTGATTAACATAATTACCACCAAGCGCGAAAGTATCAGGAGAGGGGTATATAGATACTTTGTCTCATGTGACATAGTTTCCTATATGGAAGAAACCTTTGAAAAACAGCTTAATAACCAGAAAAGAGCAACATATGGGGTAGGTTAGAAGGGGCAATGCAAGTAATGTATTTAAACATCTGTCCGAAAATGAACACGTTATTGATTGGGGTGAAGCTGCTTTTTGTAGTTTTCCAGCACTCTCAGCTAAGTTTAAATCAACTGATAGAGTCTTATTTCAATTTACTAAGCCGGGAAAGATAATACACATTTGCTCAAAAAGGATTTTGCAATTTTGAATCCTGTCACTGAGAGATTTATAGCAATAAAAGGGGAAATATTTGTTTAAATTTGTAATCTGAAGGCAACAGAAGAAGGGAAATGTGAGAGTCAAAATTGGCCGCTTTTTTCCCCACGTGACTTCATTAAATTGTGGTTGTTTTGGTCCATACGACTAATAACGTAATTTTTTTAGCCTTCCAAGAGGAAGACCGAGAGAATAACGGTTTCGAAAACGTAAACTATCGCTCCCATAAAAATAGATACTCTTTGTTCCCTTTTTCAAATATTATTTTAAATGGTTTTTAAAATCCTTGTAATTTTATATAAATAGGAGTTTGAGTGTTAAGGTTTAGAACTCTTAAAACTGATACTTTTGATATATATAATAATAATATATGTATATGTATATATATATATGATATATATATATGATTATAGTATTATATATATATAAACATTATATATACGTATATATATATATATATATATGGTATATATATATATTATAGTATACCTACTAATAGGGATATATAATATATAGGTACGTAATATAACTATAATATATATGTCCATATAGGCCCCTGTTTATGGTTCTTTAAGACTAGCCCGTCAGGTTGTCTTTGATATTTTTTTGTTTTTTTTTAAACATAGTTGCTAGTATATGTACTAGACCATAAATGAATTTCAAGGGTGATGGACATGATTCAAAAGTTCGAAATATTTATAAATATTATTTAAAAATCACATTTAAATCATAAAATTTTAAAAAAATGAATATCTCGAATAAGTACGGATACTTACAGAACAAACCAAAAAACATATTTGAAATCGAGCGGTAAAAGCTTATTACAAAATGAAAAACAAAATCAACAAAAAAATATTTTTGTTCTCATAAATGAAATATGCTCGAAAGTACAATGACTAGCATTCGTGAAAAGTACCAATTACATATTTGGAAAAAAATCGACGTGTATACCCTCTGCAACAAAAAATGTAGATAAAAATATATTTATAATTGAAAACTAAGATCAAAAAAAAAAAAAGCCACAAAAAAAGAAATAGTAGGACTCGAGCCGAACGGGGCCAGAGGGAGGAGCGTCTTTCCATACCCCGTTAGGGGAAGGGGCGGAGGAACCCCGCGGACACCAAATACCAAAGAGCGGGGGTTCCGATGACCCTCCCAGAGGGGGGAAATAGTCTTACCCCTGTCGTTCCCCGAAGGCCGAGAGACCCCGCTCCTGCCATCTTTGCGGTTTACCCTTGGGTATTCCTGTTAGTTAAAAAAAAAAAATAAAATAAAACTGACGAAGTCGTAAAAACCTAACTGGTCCTATATACTTTTGAATAATGTCCGTCACCCCTTAAATTGACTGTTAGGATTCATATACTAGAAATAAAGGTGAAAAAAAACAGGAAAAAAAAATAAAACTGCGGAGTCTAAAACATAACAGACTCACTATATAATATCGTACTATATTATATTAGGTTACTAATAATTATATATATATATAATATATATATATATATAGTTACTATATTTTTTTATATATATACTATATATTATATAATATATACTATTATTATTATATTATATATATATATATGACATATATATAATATATATATATATAAGTATATATTCAAGTATATACTATATATATATACAGTAGTATTATGAGATATATAGCTATATATAACTATATATAATAATTGTATTGTAGTTGCGGTGTGTGTGTGTGTGATTGTGAACTTAAACATTTAAATTGACATTTTGAAACTTAACTGTTTCATTGTAATAATAGCTACCCTTATAAATATATATAAAAAAATATAAAGCAAAAATATAACTATAACCTATTATATGACTGGCCTAGAATAATATTAACATTTATAGTAGTGATAGTGAAAAGAGAGGTAACATATTCTTAATTTTCTTATTTCATGTGATTGTGTATGGAGTTGCCATCCAACACTAACTCAACAAAGCTTAGTCTTCGCCGTTTATTTTGGTTGAAAATATTCCCATACAAAAAAAAAAAATATGATATATATTAATATATATATATATACTATATATATATATATATATATATATGTATATAATATCTTAAAATTTCAAAAAATCTTTCTATGTATTTTTTATTTAATTTTAAGCTATCTACACTAAAAATACTTATACTTTTTTTTTTTATATTTATGCAAATATTTTTAACCATAAAATAAAGCTAGTTCAAGTTTTTATCTCCGAAGTACTAATGGATGAACCTCCATACCAATAACACGAAAAAGAAATTGAATATTTAGATTTCATATTTGTGAATGTCTTTGCTTTAGATTCAACAGTTTATAATCTCATACAAGACAATAATTTCGGTGAATTTTGTTTTATTTCTTTTTAATAATTTAAGTTTATTTATTTTTTAATGAAAAGTTGAGTTTCAGAATTTTAATTTAATGTTTAAAGTTCACATCAACACACACACACACGCACATATATATGTATTATATCTATTATATTATATATAATACTATATATATATATATATATATATATTATGATATATATATATAGTATATATATATAGTATATATATATTTATAACTATATTTATATAATATATATATATACTAATTATATATACATACTATTTATATATAATATTAATATATATATATTCACTATATATATAATAGTTATATATCATATATATTATATATAGTATATAATTTGGTTTTACACGAGACGTTGATGGTCATATATATATAACTAGTATATATTATATATTATATATTATTATATTATATAGTCTATAGTATATAATATATATATATATATAGATTATATATTATATACGCTAGCCTGTCAAAGTATTAACACTGTAGATATTTATATAGTATATATTTTATATATAATATAGTAGTATATATATATAGTATCATATATATAATATATATATATTATATAGAATAGATTATGACTTACGATATATAATATATAGAGATATATTATAAGTATAACTATAATATAATAGTATAGGTGTAGTTGGTTTTACACAGAATTGATTAATATATATATAGTATATACTATATATATAGTATATACAGGTTACCTATATATAATGATATACTTATACGTATACTATAGCATATTAATATGATATCTTATATAATATATATATACTATGTATATACTATATAAATTATATATATATGTAGTCATATATATATACTTATATATATTCATATAATATATTATAGTATACGTATATATATATATATATATATTATTTAATAGTAATAATCTAGTATATATATTATATACTATATAATATATATATTTTGGTTTGTACACGATTAAGAAAATTATAATAATATATATTATCAACTATATATATATATATATATATATATATAATCATCATACTGATATATATATACATGAATAATATATACTATAATTATTATAATAATATATACTAATATATATACTATATACCGTATATATAGTATATATATATATAAGTATAAAGTATAGGAATATATTTGGGTTTACACAGAATTGATTAATATATATAAGCGATATATATAATACTATATATAGGTATATGAATATATTACGTTATATATAATATATCTTATATATATGATGTCTTCTGATGTGCTTATATAGTATACTGCATATGATATATACATAATATATAATAATATATATAGTATATATATATATAATATAGTGAATAATATAAATTAATAAATATATTAGTATACTTATATATATATTATATATTATAGTTATATTATACTATATATATGATATATATATATATATAGTACTATAGTATATATATATATATATAATTATTATATATAATATATGCATGGCGCCGTTATCGGGGGGCAGGGTAGGCCGTGGCCCCCCTTAGTTTTGATAGTCATGAAAGCCTGCACAATTAATTTTTTTTTACGATCACATGGCTAACAACGAGTATATATATAAAATTGATAGTACTATGTATATTAACTATATATACTATATATCTACGGTATATTATATAGTATGTCAGATATAATATGTAACTAATATATATATTAAGTATAATAATAGATATAACTATATAACTATAATACGGTATATTATATATATATATATTGTAGTATATATATATATTATTATAATAATATATAATATATACATATATATATATAGTATAGATATATATATATATAATATATAATACTAGTATATAATTTTTATATATATATAGTATATATAACGAGTATATAGTATATTATATATATGAATTAGTAGTATAGTAATAATATAATATAGTAGTAATATAGTATAACCTAGCTAGTATAGATTAATAAGATAAGCTATAATATTTAAACTGATACTGTTCCCTAAACTGAATTATTGATTAATATTATTATATATAGTACTTTATTGTAGAAGATTATGATAAGTATATATATGTATATATATATGTATATAATATATATATTATAGTATATATATAGTGGTATACATATACTATATAATATATAATATATATAGTGAATATTTGTGGTTTTAACAGTAATTGAATTTAAATATATATAGTATATATGTTAAGTATACTATTGATAGCTAATAGTAGAAGTACCTAATATAGTATAATACTATATTATATATATAATATATATAATATATAGTATATTAGTATATTATAGTATATATATCATTAATTATTAATAGTATAATAAAGTATATATATACATATAGTACTTATTAAATATATATTATAATATAGTGATATATGTTAATATAATATTATTAAGTATTAGTATTAGTATAGTAGTAATTAGTATATATTATAGCTATATATATATTAACTATAATGTACATAATATATATATAACTAGATTATATAACTAGGTTATATAGAGTATATAATATACCTGATTATCTACGACTTTGGGTTTTCCACCAGAATTGATTAATATATATAAATGGGTATAGTATAATATATATATAATATATATATAGTAATAATATATATTTATATATATATATTATATATATTAGTATATATATGATATTCTATATAGTACTATTACCTAGTATATATACTATATAGTATACTATATATTGGGGTTTTACAACAGAAATTAATCCTATGACTCAATACCATATATATACTATATATATATAATATTTATACTATATATATATATATATGATATATATACATATATATACTATATATATATATATAATATATATAGTGAATATATATATATATATATATATTATAATAGTAGTATAAAATAGTTCATAGATCGATTAAGTTAATAAATAAGAAGTATTATATATATATATATATATATGATATATAGATATATATATTAGCCTTATAGTTAGTAAAATATAATATAATGATATAAATAATTATATAATAGTGAATAATAATATTATATTATAGTTTAGGTATATATATATATAGTATAATATAAGAGATATATATATACTGATTTATATATTATAATATATACTATATAATAGTGTGGTGTCTCTAGAGCACAGAATTGGATTTGTAAATAATATCGTAGTAAGCTAATACATAGATATCGTACGTATCCTTAATAGGTAATATAATATATAATAATATATTAGTATTATATATATATAAGTAGTTACTGATCCATTTGAGTGTTCTTTTTATAATATAGTCATATATATATATAATAGTAATAGTATAGTTATGCAGTTGCGCCGTTATGAGGGGGGCAGGGTAGGGCCGATTGGCCCCTCCCCTGAGGATTTTTGAATCTCTATGAATAAAACCTGCACAATTAATGTTATTTAAAGGATCAACATGGCTAAACGATATATATATATACTATATATATATATATATTATATATAATAATAGTATATATAATAATAATTATAATATATAGGTATAAGTATAGTATATATAAGTATAATAGATTATGTCGTATATATGTGTATATTACTATATATATATAATATATATATATAATACGCCCTATTCAAGGAGGGGACTTGCGCTAGGTATTTCTACTTAGGCAGTCCGAACTGAGGTATTCGAACCCAGCGCCGTTGCATGCGACTAAGTCGCTCCTTACCGTATTGTGCCACGGTAGCGAGGCATATATACTATATATATCAGTATATATATTATATATTAAGTATATATATATATATATAATTATTATATGATATAATATATATATATATTATAGTAAGTATATATATATAGATAACTATATATATATAGTATTAGTGATGTAATTCCGCATCCGCATCCGCTTTTGCGGAACATCCGCACCTAATTTGACATGCGCATCCGCATCCTCACTTAACGGCCATCCGCATCCCGCATCCGCATCCTTTTTGAAAAATGGAGGATGTGTGCGCGATGGTTTGTCTACATTGTGAATTAAATGCATTTAAAATAAATAGTTATTTGTTCTTAATGGAGTTATGGGAATAATTGTAATTTGAATTTCGATTTCTGTATTTATATGTATATATATATATAATAGTAGTATATAATAATATTTATATATAATATATATATAATATATATATATATATTATATATATATAATATACTTAATAAGATATATATAATATATATTGTATATATATATAGTATATAATTTATACTAGTATATATAGTATATATATAATATATATAAAATATTATATATAGTATAATATATACTATATATATATTATTATATACTTATATATATATATACTATACTGATAATATATATACTATAAAGATATATATATATATTAAAAATCAATCATAAACTATATATATATATAATATATATATACTATATAATCATATATATATATAATATATATATATATAGTAGGTAGTATATATATATATATCTACTATAATATTATATATATAGATATATAGTATATATATAGTTGATATATATATGTATACATAGTAAATATATATATATATATAATAGTATAGTATATATATATATATATATTATAGTAGTATATATTATTATTATATATACTATATATATACTATACTATATATATAGTTATATATATATAATTATATTATATATTATATTATATAGATATATATATTATATATATCTAAAGGTGTACGTGGAAAGCAAGAAATGAAGCGGAGAGAAGTGAAGAGGGATGCAAAGGAGGAGGTAGGCTTAGAAAGCTAGCAAAGGAACTTTGGATGATATGGAGGAAAGCAAAGAAGAAGATTTTTCATTGGCAAAGAACGTAATAGAGAACGCAAAGTAGAGTATGTAGAATCTAAGACGAAAAATGGAGAAACAGTTGGTAAGGCCGGAGGAAAAAAACAGGTGGATAACGAGGTACTTTCGATGAGTTGTTGAAAATGTTGGAGAGTGCGTTGGAAGAAGGAAGGGGAGAGAGAGGAGCGAGGAGAGAAAGATACGTGGAGGGAGAAGAGGAGGAGGAATTTAACGAGGGAGGAATTTGAGGAGGCGTTAAGGAATTTGAGAGCGGAAAAACTCCTGGTGAGGATGCAGGGAGATAAATATTGAGTTGCTGAGGAGGAAGGAGAGGGGCTGAAAGCCTTGTTGCTGAGATTTCTGAACAGGTTGTTGGGTGGAGAGTAGAGTGGCGGAAGGTTGGTACTTTTAAAAATAGAGCCACATTCGAAATAGTAAAGTAGCAGAAATTGTAAAAGCTTTGCAGGATTTCTCTGTAAAGGTTGATGTAACCGAATATGTTGAAAGGATCTACGAAAGAAAATTAAGAATAAAATAGAGCCAGATGGGTGAAGAGCAGTATTGGTACAGAGGTGGTAGAAGTACTACAGGTTTAATGTTTGCATTAAGAAAGAATGAACAGGAAAAGACTGGACAATATGAAGGCATATATCCGCCTTCATAGACTTGAAGAAAACATTTGATTCTGTACCAGAGAGAAGCTGTGGAGAGTTCGGGGAGGGGATTATGAAGTTGGAGGCAGACTGATAACAGGCAGTAAAGAATACATACGTGAATAGCTAAGTAACAGGTAAAGAAAGGATATCAAAACGAGGAATGGGTTTGCAGGTAAAACTGGAGCAGGCAGGTAGTGTGCTGTCGCCGATACTGTTTATAGCGTATTTGGACCACAGTCATAAGAGGTGTAAGAGAGTTTAGAAGAGATTGTGTGACGGAGACATCATGGTAATATGCAGATGATTTGACGTGTTGGAGTGGAGATGGTGAGAGGTTGAAGCAAATGGTGCTGTGTTTCGCAGAA
>JABUQX010062341.1:0-32357 GCA_015478945.1 Trachelipus rathkii | reverse complement strand
CAGTTCTATTGTGGATTTAAGGTGTGTTAAGGTTTTAGTCGTCTGTACATATATATTCTTTAGTTTCATATAATATTGCTATGTTACCTTTATTAAAGTTTGAAAAACTTTTTCATGTTAGCGGCATACTTTCATATCACTTCGTTGGGGCCCACATAACTTTGTATCAAACGAACTATTTTAGGATGTCTATGTGTTCTATTGTTTTATCCAAAAATTGGACGATAACGTGCGGGAAGAAATGTTGACGATGAATCAACTAGATCAATTATGCTCAATGGAATGAATAGAAACCTATATTGGGGTTATGGATTAGGGGAGGGGAGCGGCTGGAGTGGTTGTGATTTGTACCTGATTTACCGGCTTTGCCAAGTCTGGCAACATTTATATTAAACAAGACCCTTTTCGTAAAAAATTGAATTGACATCAATAGAGGCGCATTCAAAGCATTCAATAGTTTATGAAGGGAGGGGGCGGAGGAGGTATTGTGGTGTCGCTTTTGATTTACTCGGATTTTTTACTGATTTTGTACCTTTGCGTTCTAGGGTTTAGGCGTTTTTTTTTTTTGTAAAAAAATATTTAAAAGATGAATGCTTAGTTACCAAAATATGAACTTTGAACATATCTAAGATCGACTGCATGGAGGCGCGTGGGTTGGGGGAGGGTCCTACCGTTTGTAGGGTTGTAGTGGTTTTTGGGATTTACGTGGACTACTTGATTTACTTCTTTAGGAGGTGCATGTAAAAACATCCATTGTGTTATAAAAAAACGATATTGAGCTTTTATTATAAGTCAGATAGAATTCAATAGTATTAATAGGTCAAGTAGGAATATGAGGATGGGTGGGAAGGGTTTCACACCTAGCAGTGGGTTGATTTGAATCTAATATGAAGGCTGAAATGTTCACGGCTTTAGGCGATGTTAAAAGAGCATTATAACCCGATGATTTGTTAACGCAATTAGAAATTTGATCAGAGAACAATAAGATCACGGGAAGGGGCGGCGACGAGGGTGCGCAGCAGCGGTTTCTTTTTTTTATATTAGAGTTTTTTTTTTCTGCTTGCCACCTTCAGGGAGTAATTGTTAATAAACATAACAATTGTTTAGCAGTAAAGAAGATAATCATGACGACTTTGAATCAAATATTCATAGATAACTGGGATGGGCCGGGGGAGGGTAGGTGCTGGGTGGTTTGGAATTTTTAGACTTTTGGATTTGCTTGCTTTAGGTATGTAGAAAGGCAATTTTTTACCGTTATAAACATGAAAAACATTACAAAAAATTTTAGTAAAAATGATTTTTGTCTATTAAAATTCAAAAGGAAGAAATCACAGATAATTGAAAAAAAATTTTGGTGAAAATACAAATTCAAAAAAAAAATTTTAATTGAAAAAACAAAAATTAAATGTAAAATTGAAAGAGCTAATAAGAATCGGTACAAAAACGGTCCTGACAGGCAGACACTCCAAATTAACAGACAGCAAAGTAGATACAAATATATATTAATTTTTACTTGAACGAAACACTAACAATCTAACGACGTACAACGCGATGAAAATGTGTTAAACGGAACACAAAACGGACAGGCAGATAACACCTAAAGCTAATGTTGGACCGACGCACAAGGTGCTCGTAGGGTGCGCCGTGCGACTCGACTCTCGGCCATTAATACAGCCTCAGACAAACCAAAATACAGCATATCTTCCAGACGGAACTGAGCAATTCTATAAACCTCCTCCAGCTGATCTCATAGACAGTGGTACCAGCAGGTCGAAACAGTAAGTATATTAAGAAATTAAGTCATTCCTAGTACCTCTCCAAACAAATACACATAGAAAACGGCGATATTTTTCATAGATTAGTTACTCATTAGATTACGTTATTACGTGGATCTCGATAGATAGTATGCATTCAGACTTTGATAGCATTTAGTTACCAGAGATAGATAGATAGTTCCCCTTTCTACTCCTATTCGATAGACTAGCTCACGTTTCTAGAACTGATGATGGGGATAGATTATTCTTCCGTGATAGGTAGTACGAGCTGATGGTATTGACTAGCTCATTTAATCTCATCTATCCAGTTAAGATGATGCTTTATTAGATAGCATAGACTTTCGTTATTATGTACGATCGCTAGAATACGAGCTACACCCCCTGCAAGTAAGTGCTGATTTCTTTAACCTTGATTTTGGTCTTAGATTGATGTAAAATACATCTTCTGGATCTGTGAGAGAAGAACCCCCCACTCCCTCCCCTGGAGTTACTAGCTAGCCCGTTTTATTCCGATTCAAATACATTTATCAGCCACATTACACACCTTCTAATTAGACGTAAGTCCCAATATACTAATTAAGACCAGCTTACAAAACATGTACCATATTGAATTCTCTTCTAATGGCCTAGTAATCTCGACAAAAATGTAGTGATGAATGTGGGACAGACATTCGCGATTGGCGGCAAGGGTATGCATAATGGTAAGGGAAATAACGAGATTTGAGTAAGGATGGGGTGTTGATTGACGGTAGTTGATGCTAATTCGGAGCCATCCTAGACGAAAGATGAAGTCTAGTTTGTGGGTGAGAGGAGAGAATCACTCACTGCGACAAGATCCTATTATAATTAACAACTCACCAATGAAATAATTTAAAATTGGTATACAAATGCCTATGGCATATTTGCCCTATCTCGCTCAACTGACAATGACGTGACCATGAGGAGGCGGGGCGAGAAAGCGGAACTGCCTGGATAAAATGATGTACCGAGCATATATCATGAGCCAAATGTGAATAAAATGGCCAGCACAAGAGAATATTTACAATGTGATGATATCGGATGTATTATTGTGCCTTTATAGTTGAGGAAAGTAGTTGGAAATTATGTTGTATAGAATAATGGTTTACTGTTTACACGGGAGACTGGGGGAAGATGGCAGATAAGAAGCGGGGCACCCGCACACGGAGCCAGGTGAGGGGATAATGTAAATGGGGTGATGGAATGTGAATAATGAGGAAGGGGGAATATTTGTTGATAATTAGTCATGGCCGGGGGGAGGTATACGGCGCTCCGGGAACGAAAATCGTGCCCAGTTAAAAAATAGTGGGACCCGAGATGCGCGGGAGGGGAACCACCTGCAGAAGATAATGGGAGCGGCACTTCGGGCGGCGCGTCAAGGCGCGGGCACAATGCGAAACCAGTTGAGAGGTACGCTGTAGTGTACTCGTGCAACTAGAAATATACGTTTTTTAAGATATGCGATCGCATGGACATACTAGTATTATAATTCAATGGCGGGGTATATTTGCGCCATAAGCAGAGGATAGTTTTAAATATTGGACTTAGGATATTTTTGTACGGGAAGGGGATAATTAATGAGTGGGGGCAAGGGGAAGAGAAATCAGGCCATAATGACCGGGGCGATATGAAGATAATGAGGGTAGGCAAGCGACGGGGCGTAGCTGGGCAAGAGGGAGGTAAACTGAAGGCGTGATCACTAATAAATCACCTCAAACGAAAATAAATCACGTGAGTGCAGTTTTCGATACGACGCAGGATGTTTATAGTAAATAATAATAATAACTCAGTTTAATAACAATAAAAAAAAAAAAATCGCAATAATAATAAAAATTTTGAGGACAATGTACAGACCCACCAGTGCTCATCCAAGAACGCAGGGCCCGACAGTTGGGGACTCTCCAGGGTGGTGGTTATATAGTTTATTACACATGACTCTTTATGTAATATTATAAATCAATATAATACATAATCAATAGATAAAATTAATTATAAAGTGAATCCTAATAATCAATCAATCAATAGATAGAAATTTACGTTGCTATGTAAAAAGATTTATGAGGATTTCGGATAATAATTCAATTGATAAAAATATTTTATCTGATAATTCTATTGAATAAAAAGTAATCAAGTGTTTAATTTCAAACATCTATAATTTAAAGACATTCACGATTAACTAATTCTGTTAGACATGTCTACTCTGTTATGTTCAGAAATGATTTTGAATTTGGCACACAATTACATAATACTAAACCATTTTTTATGACAGCACACACAGCAAGGAGAATTAATCGTAATAAAACTAATAATAGGCATAAGCATAATATTTCAGTATAGTATAATAATTTAATTACTCATTTATTAATATATAGTTTATTATATATATAAATAATATATCATTTTATATAAATTAATACTATATATAATTAATAACAAATAACAATTTTAAGCCAATTAAGCTTCTCTTCTTTTTATACTATAATTAAATCCTAAATAAAAATTATTTAAATCAATTAATAATTTATAAATCAAATTATATAATTATGATCAATTAGATAAATATATTTTTAATATATTTGAATTCATTAATATGATAGACCTAATAATTATTATCAATTATAATATTATAATATAATTAATAAATATATTATATTAAATATAAACATTTTTAATATATAAACTATAGATTGACGCTCATTTACATATAATCCTAGATTAGACAACAAATAAATTATGCAATAGTAATATATAACACTTATAGGTTTTTACCAATTTAAGCATTCACTACATAACTTACTTACTACTAACATTTATATAAATTTAACTAATTAAATCAAAATTCGATGAATTTTGAAATAATTTAGAATAACAATAATAAGTTAGAATACAATAATCTTTTAGGGTCACAGTAAAGGTTAATCGAATATATTACCGAGCAAGGGAGTGTGAACACAGAACTGACGAATTTAAGCTTAACCTCTCAATTTATCTCACCACGGAAACTTCATATAGACTTCTTGCCCCTCTCGTGAGATCAATTAATACCTCTCATATATCATAGTTATCATCTCTCAGTCTATAATAATATAACTAATACTATAAAATCGGATCAATATAATATACGCTATATGAATACACCTTTACCATGCTACCTAGTTATTGTAATACTATCATTAAACCTTGTATATTATATGAATTAACTACTTATATCATATATATATATTTATCTTTCTAACTCGGTAGGCTCGATTTTTACTAGTTGTAGACTTACATTGATTAGGGGTATTTCTTACGTAACTACTATCTCTCTATTAATTATATATAATAAACTATTAAATCATTATATATATTATTAATTAATTATATATATATTATATAATTATATATAATATATATTATTAATATTAATATTATATATTATAATATTTTATATATATAATTAATATATTATAATAATAATAATATATTATATATATATTTAATATTAAATTATATTAGATATTAATATACGATTGGCTGCAGAGAGAGGTTTGATGATCTCATTTCCGCCTCTCTTTAACGATATATATAGTAGAGGACGTTTGTTTTTTTCCAATCCTCTGCTAAGCAGTTTAGTAGTTTATCTACCTGTAGAGTAGGCTCATAAGAATTATTAAAATAATAATTTGAATCTAGCTATTAACACTCAGTTTATTATACTATTTGGGGCGCTGTAGTTTTAGATTAGCCGCACTTTAAGTCGATTATCCTTTTTGGTCCTCCCTGTGCTTACTCCCTGCATAGGGGATAAAGCACAGTAATATAAAGGATTTATAGTTTTTATAATATATATATTTAATATATATTATTATAATATATATATATATATATTATAATATATATATATATATAAATTAATAATAGTAAATATTATATATATTTTATTATATATATATTAATATATTTTTATTATATTATTATAATGATATATATATTTATATATTATAATATATTCTCATATAATGACCGACCGTCATAATACACCCTCGTTTTAGGTCTTATAGTCGTATTATTATGAAATAATTAATAATTTAAATTGATACTTAATAAATAAAAAAAAGACATTTAACGTAGTATAAAATTTTATCACACATACCTCCCTCCTCACGGAAATTAATATATATAGATATACTTATAGTATTATATGGTGGTGTTAGAAAGCAAATGATTTGGCACGTTTTTAAATCATCATATGCCTTTTACGATTCTCGGTGTGTAGTGTTTCGTGACTTATGCAAAGTTATTGGGCTACTCGACAGATATCTCGCAAAATTAGAAGATATTCGCGAAATATTTGCTCTCATTTGTCCGATTGACCATCTTGTCTTTGGCATTGTGTGTATTAATATATAGTGCAGCTACCCGCCGAAGACGTCTCTACACACTGCTCGGTGGTGGCAACCTCATAGCAATCGCAGAAGGAGGAATAGACATTTACCAAAGCAGCAATGGGGGTATTAGGCAACGGGAGGCCAACAGGTTCACTCTCAGCAGACGTGTTGACATTCTAACATAGTGGACGAGTGAGGAATAATCAAGTTTCATGAGTAAGCGGAGCAGTAGCCACCTATATATTATATAATAGTAATATCTTCTAGTTTAATGGATATTTCATTAGATATTATTGCTAAGCTCAAATTTATATATATAATATAACTATGCATTGCTATCATTTAACTCCTACAAGGGGACTGTCTATGTAACAAATGAGAGAAATGAGAAAAGAGTTTGCTAACATCAAAAAAATTCAGTTACAGTCTAGAGTCACTAGCAGGCTGTATTAAAGTATGCGTTAGTTTAGGTTGCGTAGTTAGTGATTATAGTTACGTTATAAGGTTATGATTTAAGGTTTTACATATATAGGATTTAAGTTGCTAGGTTATAGTTTATTTATTGTTACGTGTTTTATCAGTTAGTTTAGGTTACGTTTAGTTTTTCTAGAAAAATAACCTTTTTCCCTATTAATCTACAACAAGGCAGTGAATGAATATAATATATATATATATATATTAATATAATAATCTGTGGCGGTGCGGTGTGGCTCGATTTCGATTCCATAAGAAATATTCATTTAAATATTTAGATAGTGTTGGCTTTCTTATTTTTATATGAGTGGCTAGTCACACTTTATACCATAATTTATATGCAAGTGTGAATAATAATTTATCATATTTTGATAACCATATTTTATAATTTCATTAACCAAAACCGGAGCAGGAGCATCGGATATGGTATTTTAATATGATGGAGGCCTGAGTCAGAATAGATAACAAAAAATATCGATTCCTCAACCCTGCTTAAATCAGTATATATCTTCTTATACTATGATTATTCCAAAGGACATTATTGATCTTCAGGCAACAAATAGTTAGAAGAGTCAACAAAAAAAAAAAAAAAAGAATACTAAAAGATAAGTTTAAAACAATTAAAATAATATTTTAAGAAATTACCGCAACATGAAAACAATTCATTATTGTGGACTAAGCCTTTTTAGAAATGTTTCAAAAAGGTTGTTTGCATCAATTTCTTGTTCCTACTTGTTATTACGTAGTTAGGGTGGCTCTTGATACCTCGCTCAACTATTTCTATTAGATCGTTTTCTACTTACTGACTGGCATTCCAACTCGTCTCGATCTCACAGGTAGCGGGTCTCTGACACAAATTGACCACAGAACACACACACCCCACATATCCTTCTCTATTTCTCCTTTCTCTCCTCTCCCTTCTTCGCCTTTTCTTCCTTCTCTCATGTTCGATCTCTTCCTTCGTTTCTTTACTATGTCTCTCAGCTCGATCTCTCTTCTTAACTACTACTCTTCCATTATTTTTCGTGATATGATTCTTTCGACTTAAATTATATATTATTTACATTAGTTATTATTTAGGATTCTCTTGGCAGTGTACTGCCTTTTATTTTACTTTATGAATTGAAAACAAGTAATTTTTCATCATCTACTCCTCAAACTATGTACGGTTAATACAGACGAAGAAACAGTAGTAATGAATGCGATTAATGCAGGGATTTCGTGCGACTTACGTTATACAAATCTGGAGAGTATTCTTAACATAATAGTTACAGACGTTAGGAAGTTATATAACTTACTGGTTACACTTCTTGTGGTCTCCAAAACGCATAAACACAATGGTGGAGGGGGGGAGTCGTTTCCGGACACAGCTTCCCCTCTGGAAAATGTATTTGCTTAGTCTATAGTTTGGGGTTTTTAACATTTTCAACTTACATATACTACTGGAAACTTGTTCTCTCTTTGCTGCTATTGTGTACTCCTCAAACAGGAGTACCATCAGACCTCCGCGCGTGATTGTGATATATTACGTTTTTCTTACTTTGAGTGGTGGTGCGATCGCGACCTATCTTTCGTATTGCTCACCCATAATTTTTATACCGGCAACAGTGCTAAATACTCTATAGACAGCGAATGCTCCATTCCTCATATATAGAGTTCGCAAAGTAAGAATTTCTGGGAAATATCGTTATCGTGAGCGGCCATGATTTTTAAAGATACTATATTTCTGAAGAAAAGGGCATCCCCTTCTCTATGTACTCTCTACTCGTGATCACTCCTCTTCTTTAGTTTTTTTTAACTGAATATTGGATATATATAATATATAGATAGTGCTTAACATTTACTTATTCCCCGCGCTAAACACGGGGAGTGGTGTGTAAGTGGAAAAGTTGTGTTGATAAATAAATTATACAAGATATAAAAACAGAACCTCATTTTGGAATTGTGGATATAGATAGATTATATATTATATTTATCCAAATATTTTTGTTAAGAAAGAGTATCATCATTTGATTGTAGTATACAATCTCACATTAATGTCATATGCTCACATATTAACAGAATGAGGGAAATGAAAAAAATATACGACGGAAAATATGTAAATATCTATTATATCTCAATTGAAAATAAGCAAAAACATTTTTCGATTTTTGCGGTGTAAGAAAGAAACGACGATATAGTGATTTTAAAGAAGTGTAAAATTTGCCTTAACACATACGGTACATCTCCTTTCCACAGTCACATATCCTTTTAGAACTTTTTATTTTGAACCATTATTATTCATTAAATTTCTTTGTATTGTTTGGAATACTAGCATACAGGTACTTTTTTATTCACAATAAACGGGGGGATATGGGAAACCATGTAGGCTTTAAAAAAAATGAAATGAATGGAGCATTAAAATGAATTTAAGAAATGTAGCATTAAGATGAATGTAATAAATGTATCATTACATTGAATATATTAAATGTAGCAATGCAATAAACATATCATTACATAAACAAGAATTAGACATCTACTTTTGCCTTAATTTTATTTTTCGTATTAATTGTGTTCTTAGAATACACGAATAGTGATAGTCCGTCCTTTCTCGCTTCCCCGGTTACAGTAGCTCCGAACGCAATACAGATAAGAAGAACGTCTATGCTTATATAAAATACCCAGAATTATGATTTTGATAAATACTTAGAATTATATATTTTCCTTATTATATATGTTTTTTAAATCTAACTCGTTCTACTTGCCCTCCTGAAAAATAGAAGATTTAGTTTTATTATTTACGGATGTAAATAATAAATTAAAGATATTTCTATATGGAAAAAATATATATAATAATAGCATTTATATATAAACATTAACACCAATTTCTTTGTTATTAGGCTCGTTTATGATCCGTGTAGAATATAAAAAACATAAACGATGAATAACATTTAAAAATTGGCCATAAGACACAGTGTTTAGCAGCAATTTTGAATTAAAGTTGTTTGGGGCGAAATTGTACTACGAATTGATAATTTATTTAGGCAGGAGGTGTCAAGGCCATCCAGGCAATATCAAATGCAACATTGAGAACAAATTGAGTGGTAATGGTCTAGGCGAGAGAAGGCCGTTAGAATTAGTGGTTCACTAATTAAAGCATTGCTGCGCACTTCGCAACCGTTGCGAATATCCCTGGTAGAGAAGTGGTAATAAGGTCCTTTATGGAAGTAGTCATAACGCGTGTGGTGAATAAATTAAGAGTATAGTATTGACTCCGTTCAGCAAATAGCAAAGATTTTGTTATGTGTTCCTCCAACAAAAAAAGAATTAAAAATGCAGCACAGGAGGATCCCGTGGGTATGAATTTTTTTCGGATTTTAAAAATTTTGCTGAAATGTGCGTTAAGGATTGATACATAATAACCCGCATGTTTTTCGAACAATGGCCATGCATTTTTGTGTTTTTTTTTGACATCAAAAAGTGTATATGTTTTCAGTGGGGTCACTGAATAACGGTTGTCTCATTTTTTGAAAGGTGTTCAAATTGGTGATTGAAAAAGGTCTCGCTTAATATATATGGTGTGTTCACAGGACAATGTTATTCTGTATTTTCAAATTTCATAATCCTATCTATAAACACACAAAAACGGGTTGCGTAGCGCGCGTTCAACCAGAAACCAAAATATAATGTCATCTGAAAATGACTTCGATTAATGAGGAAGTAGGTTCTGAACATAGATTTTTCTGTTTTCACGATTTAGTCAAAAATTTTGAAGAACTCATCGCATTACATTATATGAAATTTTTAATCTGTAAAATAAATTTGTTAATTGGGACGTACGACTTATAATCCAATAAACACCTATACCTACAGGATCTTATATAGAAATAATGAAAAACATTATTTCCTATTTACCGTAAAGGAACGTGTTATCAATTATGATAAACGAAGGCCGAAAACGATTTGACTTCTTTTGCTTAATTTCTTAGCTGGTCTTGTCTATTTTTGCATGAATCTTACGGTCTCTGCTGGCATACTTTTCTTCTCATTAGTGCCATATCTAGAATCGCATCGGGCATCCGTGCTACGCTCCTCTTAAGATTTACCCTCATTCTTCTCTCATTCTTATTGCAATTTCTCCGTACAGAAGGGTTCAATTCACGCTCAGTTTCCTCTGCTCATCGATTCTTGTCTCGAATTCTTCAATACATTCATACTTCGTGATTCGTGTTTCTCTTCTCTCTCGGCTCTTTCTGTGCCTCCCCATAAATCCTCCTACTCAAATCTCTTCTCGTCAATCTTTCGATGATGAAAGTTAATAATTAATTATTATATTATTATATAATAATCACATGGATACCTCGTAAAAATATAAATTATGGTAAAATTAATAGTTTTTTGCTAGTGTACTTATATGCTCGAATGGAATTTACTATACGAACTTGCATAATACTCAATTTAGTGGGATTTGTCTTTAGTATGACTAATGAAATATGGTGGATAAGTGAAGACTTTTTAATTTTAGATATTACTCGCAATTAGAATGTAGGAAGATGGATATAATAATTATAAATAGTTGTTAAAGTAGATCCTCTCATAAGTATATCGATAAATTGTTTCGTATTTTGATTTTAGTATTTATTCTAGATTTGGTTTTTGCAAAAGAAGAGTAACGTATTTATTGTGATGATATATTATTTAATGTTATAGTTATATATTTTTTATGTGATATTTCGTCCATTGTTCTTTATTGCTGTTCTGGTCTCATTCTTTCCTCGCTCGAATGTTACTCTAGTATGATTTAGGTGAGCGAAGGCTCAAAGAAAAATATATAGATAGTTAGTTAAATTATTCATATGATTTTTTGACAATCATGTTTTATTTTTCAAATTATGTGTTTTAATTCATTATGTAAGCTCAGTTCGGATGTAGTAGGTAGCTAACCTGAACTTATTTAGTTTTGGTAGTCCGTAGTGGGTTACAGTGTCTAGCTAGTGAGTAGATGGTATGTGTTAGACGGTAACAATGGTGTGCTAGCTTCAAAGTATATATGTATTAATTTTAGGTAGAATTATTTTTCCAGTTTACTATAATAATAATATCTACTGTAATTAATCACAATTAAATAAAAAATATAAGTGATAATTGAATTATAATAGAGATAACGCTGAAGGAGTAAACAGCGGATCTCTCATAATATAAGAAGAAGACAAAGATAATTGAATCCTTTTATGTGAATTTAAAAGTTATTTCATAGAAAAATGAAATAGATGGACACATTCCTTTTTAAATTTAATTACATATATAGATTTTATACACAACACAACTTAAGATATAAGGTCCTTTCATTTTCATGAATATTTTAATAAGGAATTGGATATTCAAGGAAAAAATTGAGCTATTTTCATAGATAATTAATACACTATAATCTAAGTTAAAAAATTATTAATTTAACATTGTTATTTAAATAAGCATCCCACAGCTGGGATGAAAAGAGTACTCTTCTATTCTTCGTATTCGGCTCTTGAGAACTTAGTTCATAACAGAGGGCGGTGTGGCGTAATTTTGGTCAAACGGGATGATACGATGAATATAATTACTATTTTGGGGCACGGTTCGACAGGCTTGGTAGTTATATTTTAAAACGAGCTTACCTTATTAAAGGGTATGGACTGCGATGCGCGCAGCTTCTTGTATTGAGAGGGTCTGGAGAGAATTGAAGCACAATGAGAATGATAGGTGAATTGTGAGGTGATATCACGTTGGAAGGTATATTTTTGCGGTGGTGAAACTTTTAACCACGATTGTTTAGAGGTTTTGAGAACATAGTTTGGGTGGCCACCAGGTCTAGTGTCGAAATAGTTCCACTTCCTTGAAAAGTTTATTCCGTGCTATTGGACCAATTTTCTTCTGAAGGGCACGAGAGCAACTGAATACCAGAACATTGTTTGGATAAAAGCAGGTTCTACCGTTTACGTGCTAAGGAACGTTTTTATTTATACGCGTCTTAACAATTCTTACAGATGTAAGTTGGCTTTTATGGAGGGGGAATGGTGCGTGTTTGGTCTGGGATGAGTGTTAATTTTGTAATATCGTTTTGATTCAGACGTACGTTCACAAATTGTACAATGGGGGGTTTGTTTAATCCCCTGTTAGATCTGACTCCGAAATTACGCATGTGTGTGTGAGATAGGGATTAATCATTGTTTTTTCACTCTTTTAGATACGCAGGTTTTTATAGGCTCAATTTGCAAACAAATATGGATTTTTTAACTCTACCAAAGTTTTAATATAGGAATTCATGAAACTTTCCCTTTGATCAGGAATTTGACATTTCTTAATTGCTGATAATTTTCGCGGCAGTCAGTATTATACCCTACTCTTAAAGCAAAGTAATATAAGTAGATTCGAACTATTAAAGCATATTAAAATTTATATGTTGATCTAACTTCTTACAGACAAAAGTTATTGAATGGGTGATAATCCACGCTCATGTATTCAAAAATTGACGTAGAAGAAATATATATTTTTTCATTCTGGGAAGCTGTTACAGGCCCGAAAGTAATAAATAGAGCGGTTGTATAAAACTATATATATGTACTCTTAATACTCTATAGTTAGTGACTATAAAATTCTCTCTCTTGATTTGTGAATCTGGGGAATGCACCGGAGTAGTACAGTACGGTGCGATGCGATTTTATTGTCTCGGTGTAGTGCTGTGCGTGCAGTGCAAGCGCACGGCTCACAAATTTCTTGTATAGATGAATTATTTAAATATGATATTTTAGATTCCAATTCGCTTAACGTAATAATTATTTTACTAACTGTCAGCTTATGTTACTAAGATTATTCTACATGTATAATATATATATAAGCATGTACTTTTATATTTTCAGATTCTTTGGAAATCTTGAAAATTATAATGAGTTTGTACTGATATTCTAGCATACATTAACATTGAATCTAGATTTCCATCTAATATATATAAAATATAAATCAGAATTATCATAACTCAACCTAATCCTCAACTACATGACTTGTTTTAAGTTGGTGGCCAAGTATTTTCATTTAGACTCTTTCTGATAAATTCTTTATAATAATATTTTGCCGCCGGACTATAAAGACTAAAATTGATGGGATGACAGAATATTGTTTATGGGTTATAAGCAGACTGTGAGAGATTAAGAGGAAAAGTTATTTTATAACAGTCTCTTACTTATCCGGCGGTTCAACTTCCTTCCAAATTTAGGATGCGTGGTTGGCGATAATCTCTAGAGTTGTGCTAGGAAAGCCATATAGGTTCCATGTGCCATGCATTTTAAAATACCCCACTAAAAGAAATCATAACACTAGTTTGAGGACCTTATAATTCAACCCTAGAAAGGCACTCTCCACGTGGCAGAAAGGCAACTGGCTAAAACGATTTTAGAGTCAACAGATATAGAACATTAAGATTTATGCTATTTATGCTAGAAGAAAGACTTAATAGTTATGAGAAAGATGTAGTGGAAGAAAAAATAACAGAGATATCATATGTCAAGAAATAGATAGCTCTTATTTAAGCTTTAATGAACAAGAAAAAAAGGAGGAAAAAAACTCAATGATAGAATATTGGGTCATAATTGTGTCATATATATTAATTTAATAATGCTATTTAAAATCAGTTTCTGTTTGTATGGTAAAGCTGTTTTCAGTATTTCCATAAAGCTTAAGCAACTTGTCTATATTATTATTTTATTATTTTATGATAATACAATAGGGAAAATTTTAAAGTAGAATTAGTATTATTGTATATGTATATGTGGTCGCCATCTTTGTATGTTGTTGCATATTATTTCATGTAGTATGTATATAATTATATATATATGATAATATTATATATAATATTATATATATAATTATGGATTTAATTTTATTTATAATATATTATCATGATATATTGTATTTAGATAAATCATTATATATATATATACTGATATTATAATTTATAATATAATAATGATATATTATATAATCTTATATATTAATATATATATTATATAGGTATATTTATAAGTTATATATTATATTAGTGATATATAGGGTAGTAAGTTGAAATTATCGTAAACGGTGTACAAAGATATTTACGAAGAGTTGTGAAAGTTCAGCTTTCTTATTTAAATGTAGTTACGGAACACATTGTGTCGAAGGCTACCAGAGACTATGACACCAGTCCTGCACTCGGACCTATTCTTCCAGAATCCGTAATGGTGAAACTTTAAAAATAATTTCGCCGATAAGCAAAGTGCATTTAAAAGTAAAAAGACATTATGTGTAATCATTTGACAACCAAGTTTTAAAGATATATATATATTATGATATATATATTATATACTATATAATATATGAGTTATATATAATACTATAAATATTTTCTGACCTAGGCTGCATTAAGATCAAGGTATGAAACTGTAGTAATACCGCCACTAGAGTAGATGAGATTAAGATAGCATAATAAAGGTTTCTTGCGTTGAGATTATCGTAGCTACCAAAAAGGGACTCTCTTATCTCTTCTTCTATATAATTATACTATATAGTTGATTTATGTATGGTTCAGGTACTGTATTACTCGTTTACATCTTCTCATTCTTTTAGTGATACTTAGCTTTATCTCTTCTCTCTCTCTCTTCGCCGATTCTTCTATACCTTCTTTTCATCTATGCTGACTATTCATCTTACTATTAGGCTTAAGCTTTTAAACTATCTCGTTATTGATATATCGTTATCTAAAAATCGTTTTCTTATTGATGCTTAAGCTTCAGATACGACTGTTACTTAATTATCTGAGTTATCTCAATAGTATTCTTCTCTATCTAATAACTCTCTTCTCTCTCTTCTGACTCTCTCTCTCTTCTTCTTGGCAGAGATGTGATTTATTGACTTTCGTTCTCTTCTCTCTCTCTCTCTCTTCACTCTTATTCTAATATCTAGTCTTACTCTGCTTATCTATCTCTTTAAAAACTTGTCTCTCGTATCGCTCGTCCCTTCACTTGGTGCTTATATTTCTCTTACTCAGTTTTCATCTTCACTCTGCTCTCTCTACTCCATCTCTCTATGCTCTATTTTCTACGTTACTGTCTTCATAAACTTTAATAGTTAATTGTATATATAGTATATACTTTATTATTACATATGTATATATATAATAATGATATAGTATATATATTATAAATATATTACGATAATTAATATACTTATTTATTTATATATAATATATAATATTATAGTATATTATAATATATATCACTCCCTCGTCTTACTTGATCTATATTTCCCTTCCGTCCCTCTGCTGTATCTCACCTCTAATTACCCTTAAACTTTCACTCTTCATCTAAATCCCCACCCTACCTGCTTTATTCTCTACTCTCTCTCTTATATTGCATGTCTCGATTATTAATTATATTAGAACATTAAAGATTATTTAGATCAGTTATATAGTATCACAAAAAATTATATGGTGAGCATCATGCTGTCTGCGGGTCATATGTTATGTAATGATATATAATACCCTTAGTGACCGGGTATACTCTTATTGATTTTATAGTAAATTAGTAGAATTTATATATATTAGTTTAACTTACAAAAAGTTGAATGAGTAAGGATTCATAAACGACAAGTTGTACACGCACTAACATATATAGGTCTGCACGCAAATAATTTCGCTCAAATAATTTCAAAATATGTGAAAAACACACACAACACGCAATATGATTATAGTTTATTATAGTGTTAGCCATTAAGCATGAAGAAGCGGAGGGTTAGGGAAGGTATACCCTAATGTTCTGGATAATTCTAAATTACGGTCACAGTCTTACTTCATATTGATTTTACTGTATTGTGAGCCGTTTTTAGCACTAGCAGTTTAGTGGTACTAGTTTGATAATTAGTTAGTTGTTTTCGTCTCCGATATTCTTTTGTGTTCTTCTTTAATAATAGGTTTATAGTTTAGATTAGATTGATATATGCAGTCAAGTTATATTATATATATTATATACGTATTATATACCTGTATAAGAGCTAAACACATAGGTTATAATTATATGTATATTTGGTAGTTTTGTGCTTGCAGTAGAACACATGGATTTTAGGTATTCTCAAGTATTACAGTGTTTTTATTGATTATTAGTCTCGTAACTCAAGCCAGTAGTTTTGATTACATTAGGGCTTAGTTTGTGAGAGCAGTTCTTAAGTAATTATTAAAATGTGCAGCGATGCGCGCAGCAACAAAGTATCCGTAGAAATAAGTTTCAGTGTGAAGTTCTTCTCTAAAGTTTTGATTTGGTATAGTTAACAGATAAGTAGTAACTTAAAGTATAGACGTCAGTCAGTAGGTTATATCGTGCAATAATTAATATGAACGGATTGGTGATATTTTTGAATGGTGGTTTCTTTACTGATTACTATGGCACTTCCCATTTTAGTTAAGAAGAGTGTAATTTTAATAAGTAATTTAAAAAGTATAATAGTTTAGATAATATATAAATATAATTATAAGTTAATTTAATAATTTAATAAATAATTATATTAAGATAATAATAATTATAATAGTATTATTAAGTGTCTATAATTTGCCAGCGCAAGCACGTTTTATATTAGTAGTTCGCTCAGTATATTTATGCGCAGAGAACACGATACTGGTGACTCAGAACAAGAGATATGCGGCGGTATCTGCACGTAGATTATAAAACCAAACATTAATTTATAGTTAAGGTAGTTAACTAATATATAACTATATGATATTATACTAGAGTTTCTATTGTATACCCCTCTCATTTTCCTGTTTTTGAATTTATAGTGTAGTATGCGGGTATTACTCGCTACTGTGCAATATTCATGGTAGGGTTTATAGTAGTAGTACGCTCGGCGCTCCTTATTTATTGTGGACTAGTCTATTCTTCTGCTGAAGCGATCTCGACTAGTTAAACTTCATATTTGTTTAGAGGTGTATAGGCTATCACTATTAATAGAGCTGATGCTTTAGCTTACTCTGTGTGTTAGAGGATTAATATTACCTTGGTGGTGGATAGAATAAGACTAGCTCGAGAAAATCAATCGTATGTAGGTATAGATATGAGAATGTAGATGGGACATTTCAAATATCTAGGATATAAAGTTTTGTACTACAAAATTATATTATTAAAGATATATTTAATTGATCAATATTAAATTATACTTATTTATATGATATATATTAAATATATATATATTATAATATAATTAATTTAAATATAATATATATATTATTCTATATAAATATTATTATAGTTATATTATATTTATATATAATTGATCATCGAGAACTCATGCTTGGTATTTTCTCACCCAAATCATTTTGAGGTAAGGTGATATTTGATATAGGGTGGCTGAAATAATCGATTTTAGCATCGAGAATCCGCGTTGCTATAGGTTCTACTAATGAAGCTAATATACTTTGTAAGCATAAATAGTTGTAGTGAGGTATTTTAATAGCGGTGAGCGAGGACCTACTACCTACGATGACTATAGAAACTGATTTATAGTATATATATATTATTATATATATAAATTATTTATAGTTAGATAGATTTAAATATATTATATTATATGTATTATTAATAGATTATATATTAATATATTTATAATATATATAGTGATCGATTTTAAGTATTAATAATTTTATATTATAAATAATGAGTATATATATATGTTATATATAATATATTATATATTTATATTATATTATTAGCAGTTTTGGAAATCCATGGGGTCTTCATAAATAGACAATATCTTTATAATGTTCCGTTAATCGGTGATATGCTCACGCTATTTGGTGACTAAAATTAGATTTAGTAGGCTGAAATTATATATTTTTATATGTATACTCAATACAAATCATATATGGCTGCTTTTTCTAATCCTCTTTGACTCGCTTCCCCCTCCACATCCAATATCACCTATTGCATATTATATATTTATCGTCGGAATATTTTAATATACATGTGCGATTTTGGTATTAAGGATTCATATTATATGAAAGTAGTATAATATAAAAATATATAAATCTCTTATATAAAATATAATATAGTGAATATAACTTGTATATTAGTTCGTAAGTGATATAATAA
This sequence comes from Trachelipus rathkii, assembly GCA_015478945.1. Lineage (NCBI taxonomy): Eukaryota > Metazoa > Arthropoda > Malacostraca > Isopoda > Trachelipodidae > Trachelipus > Trachelipus rathkii. The sequence goes on along the minus strand of JABUQX010062341.1, from coordinate 13,598 downwards.
ATATATAATATTCTAGTTAATTTTGTTCAATACTCTTGTTTGATTTTTATCAAGAGACGCGTACAGATGTATACTGGATTATATATCGATAAGAGGAAGCTCTTCACACTCACTATACTTCCTACCTCCATTGTAACAATATATTCAAGAGCTACTAGTGAAGATGAGTGCTCTACTGATTTTGAATATACAAGAGGCAAGGGAACTTGTAAACATTTGCATTTTTAAAAACTGAGTATAACCAATTACCTATTGAGAACAGAGGGCTACCTTAACGTAACTTCTATGAAAGTATTATAATATTAAACCTTACTTAACGTTAACATATATATCTACCTTAGCGTAGCCTCATTAAATTATATGTTATTATCATAATTTTTCAGTGCTATGAATGCCAGAGGCTCTTTTGACTGTGGTCGTAGGGCATGATGGGGTTCTCTGGATAACTCGCGAACTATGCGATTGCGGAACGCTGGTCATTGAGTTCGAGGAATATCTGTATTTGAGAACCTCGACGCTCGAAAACCAAGTACTTGTGATAGAATAGGTGGTTCTCGTTATGCGAATCTCTTCGAAGAGTGTTATTGGTGGATAGAAAGTAGATTCTAGTTTTTGGATACATCTATGGGTGAGATGGAAGGGATGTGTGTTTTCGAGAACCATAAGAAGTGCGCTCATGTCGAGAAATTTTCTTCGCATTGAGAACTCCTATCGCGCGCGCGGTGTGTGCGCGGGTTCTACAGAGTTTCTGTTTTTGGACCTGATGCTTCTGTAGCGTCTGGATGATATCGGGCTGATGAAATTTCAGATGTGTGTGTGACGTGGTATGGTGAAGGGCTAATAGTGTGAGGTCTGCGGGTGCGGTCTCGCTCCATTGTTTTGATCAGCGCCGAAGGATGAGGGCCTATAGCTGTTTTTTGTGAGGACTCTTGTTCGTTCATGATTTGCAATGGACAGAGATCAAACGGACACTGGAGCCTAATATATATATATATATTATGTATATATATATAATATATATTATATATAGATGTAGATGTGAGAAGGTTCTGTTAGGGAACCTTCTTTAAGATGTGGTTGGAAAGAATAAGGGAGTTCTGTTGAGAATCCTCTCGTGTGGGGATAGTGAAAAGTGAGGAATTCTGATTGAGAGACATTACGAGATAAATATATCTACTATATATAGTATGGTTGAGAACCGGATATCTGTTGAGAATACCATCTTCGTGTTATGGGTTGTGAATAATGGGATTCTGGTATTGAGAATCCTCGGGTGGGTGATAAAGGGTATTCTGTTGAGACTTTCGCGATTGAAGGATCGAGATAAGGAATTCTCTGTTTGAGTAGCATGTAGTGGTGTGGAGAATGGATTCCTGTGTTGAGAACCTTCGTATGTGATAGGTGAAGAAATGGGATTTGTATTTAGAGAATCTCTGTGGATAGGCAGCTGAGAGTAAAGGGAATTCTGATTTTGGAACTCTTAGGTGATAGGTAATTGAGTGAAAATAGGTATTTTGTGTGTAGAAACCTCTGGATGGGTGAGAAAGGGTTTCATGTATTTTGGAAATACACTCTAGGTGGGTATGGTGAGGAAAGGTAGTATTTCTGGTTGAGAATCTCCTCGCGTGGGTGAGAAAGGGTTCTGTGATGAAAGCTCGGTGTGATACTGTGGAAGAATAAAGATATTTGTTTGAGGATACCTCGAAGTATGTTTAGGCGTGAGTAAAGGTTCATAAGTTTGAGCCGAGACCTGGTGATTGTATATGTGGTTGTAGATAAAAGGAATTCTTTTGAGACCGTCCGTTCGGGTGTATGGTGAGAAAGGATTTCTATATTTTATGAGATCAATCGTAGTGATTATGATTATGTAGTAAGGTCTTTAGTTGAGAACCTAAATAATGAGTATATAGACTAATAGTATGGTTACTGTCTGATTTAGTGAAATTATATATAATATATATATGTATTGGATTGAGTCAGTAAAGGATTCCATGTCCTAGAGAATCATCTCGAATATGTTCTGTAATTGTATGCACTCGGATTATTTTTATTTATTTAATTGCTGTTTGTTTTGACGAACCTCATGTCATAAGAAATTTCAAAGGGTTGTTATTAGAGGTGGGTGTGAGGGGTAAGTAGGTGATACGTGAGAAATTTTTGGCGTTCTGTTTTGGAGACCTCGCCTTTTTAGATCCGGCGTGTGGGGGTCGAGAAAAGCGGGTGTTCTTACTGGAGGGTGGTGGAGGAGGGATCTACGATAGGATATGACAGGTTACTTCGTGTTTGGAAGAGGATTGTTGTCCTGCTTTTGTGGGAGAACCTCGGATGGCGGGATGCGGACTAGTTAAAGTGTCGTGTTAGTGAGGTTAGGTTTAGATAAAGGGATCTGTATTGACACCTCGGTGAGCAGGGTGTCAGGAAAGGTTACGCACTTCTCAGTTTTTAAGTGAGAGAACCGTCGTGTGTAGTTGATGTAGAAATGAGGGACTTTCTTGGATTTTTGAGAACGCTTTTTCTCGGTTAATATGTTGAGAAAAGGTGATTACTGTTTTAGAGTAAACCTCGGTGGGTAGTGAGAAGGGTTTTTCCTTGTTTTTGGTAGAAATCCGTCTGAGTGTGCAATATTAATATTGTAGATAGAAAGGGATTTTCGTAGGTAAAGATAGCTCTTCGTTCGATTGGCTAGGTTAGAGAAAGGTAGAGTAGATAAAAGGTGGTTAATTTTATGTGGATAGTACTCCTCTGATATAATATATATTATAAATAATATAGATATGATGTGGTTATTATATAGTTTACCAGGTTGATTGAATAGAACCAGGGAAGAGTTTGGCTAGGTTGGACTGAATTGGCACCCACAAACCACTCCTCGTTGCAGCCCGATTCACCAATTCATTACTCAAAAAAGCCTGGGGGCTGCTTACGAAACCAGTGGTTAGTGTGTGTGTGCTAAGAAAACAAAGGTGTTTTAATATAAACCTCGGCATTAGATTGGTGGGCGTTTGGAAGATTAAATAATTCTCAGATCCAATTTCGTTTGCTAGGACCCTGCTATGGGACTAATACTAAAGCCAATTTTTCTGGGGAATTCCCTCGGCTGTTTTCATGGGAAGGGAGTTATGTCTGTCTAGCAATGGTTGCATTTTTTCGTTCATTTTGAGATGTACTTTTTAGAAGTTGGGAGTTAGAGATCTACAGCGCTCTCGGAAAAAGAGGAACGGGCAGTAATCTGTACTTAGTCGACGTGATACGAGAAATCGTGTTGGATGGGCATTTGCGTAAGAATTTCCGATGCGTAGAAAGGGCAGTGCTGATTGATTTTCTTGGCAAGAGATAGACCTGGGATGAAACCTTTAACCAGTTAGAAGAATTAATCGAACAGCGGGCCATCAGGCATTGCTGTGGGAAACCACAAGACTCGGTGGGACTATCTATACTTTACAAGATTGCCAAAGGCTGTTTTTGAGTAAGGCGAACTCATGTTTGGATTTATGTTCTGGGAGAAATCCGGCAACGTGGCATATGATCAGGGAGTGAGTCTTATTACCAGCACCTGGGTTGTGAGAAGAGAAAAAGCGCTTTTTCTTCTGTTTGAAACCGTTCGGCCTGGTAGAACAAGGACTCTGGTTCAGTTCGCTGCTGTTATTTTGTGAGAAGCGATGAAGATTTATCTTTAAAGTACATATCGAAAGAAAATTCGGGAGTTGTTGGCGAAAAATGCGAAAATTCTGATTTTGGGAGTAACAATTGTGATGTTAACCATCCAAGATAGGAAATGTCGGTAAGTGTTAATAATGTATTGGGGATTCTTGTGGAACCTCGAGTGGGGGAGGGTGGAAGGCTGTTGGAAACCTCGTGATTGTGGTTGTTGTGGGAGAAGAAAGTGCGCACTTGTTTGGTAGTTATATGCCTCGGTGGGATATTGGTCGGAAAGGGTAAAGGAGCTGAAGATTTCATTGTCAGCGCCAGCCTTTAGGGCACAGGACAGCCATTTAATCGGATCTGCCATAAGTATTCATTTATATGCTCGACCTTTCGATTCTCTAGCTGTAATCCCTAGTAATCTGAATATCTTAACCCCTGCTCTTGTGCAATACAGATACTCAGCGTCTTGTTAATTAGAAAATCTACGGTCTTCTGCAACGTGCAATCGATGCTTTATGATTGGACCATCGACATTCCTCTTATGTACTGAAACACAGGCAAACAACTCGGATTTAAACTATAGCGAAAAAAGTTGCTATAAATTGCGGCAGCGAATTTAACTGACGTCCCAATGAGCAATGTTCAGAGAAGAAGAATCGCCGAGCTCACGGGTCTGGCTTTCACCTCTTCCATCATTTAAGTCACTTAACTCTGATCGCATACTAGACATGTCACCAATAGGGCGACAACGCGATGGCCTCACTTGGGCAGTCGCACTTAGCGCGCACTTTACGATGCTGACATAAATAATATTGACGAGGACTCTGAGCTATATAGGGTCGAATCCCAAGTTGAAACTCTTCTCTTATATTCACAGGTTCAAATGCTATGTATTTCTCTCGAGCTCGTTCGCTCCTCTTACCTCCTACTACGCGCGCGCATTGGCGATTGTGGTATTTCCATGTCATCTTTGTAGCACTGCCACGAATGACGAAATTCCCATCTGGACGACTAATACCTGAAGGCCGTGTCGCGTACAGAATCTGAGCAATAATGCTCAGTGTACTGGACTACTTCACTCTGGCCGATTAGACCTACAAGATACACATACCTCGAGCATCATACATGTAGGGTGGAATATATATGAAGAAATAATCCATGAGTATAGATTATATTTTCTACTAGGATAGTTAATTACGTAACCATCAATCGAAGTCAATATATACTATATATTCATAGTAATCATGAAATAAACTTAACACGCCTAATTATGTATGGTAATGGTATAATACTCATATACAATCAGACGTAGTACAGTACGTAGAGAATATAGTAATTCAACGACAGTACGGTAGATCTTATCTTAGCGTATGTAATACTGAGGCGTCATAATGGTATGTATATAACTGAAACTTCCTATACTATAGTACTAGTATGATTACTATAGTACTAACTATAGACCTTATTGAATATTAGTATATGTAGATGACTAATGAAATAAGGTAAAGTAAATTATCTTTAGTGATTTAGTATATTAGTGAAATACTACCTTTGACCCTCCTCAGGTTGGTAGTTGAAGTAATGAATAAATATAGGTAGTTAAGAGACTGAGTGTAAATATATAGTGCTCCTGATTATACTTTTAGCATATATTTTAAATTAAATTATTATTATCACATATAATATTAATATAAAAGTAAATTTTGTTTTTTATAGATTAAATATACATTATAAAGATCAGTGATCAACACTGTTCAATTGCAGTTTGCATTTGTTGCATGTTCCAAACTAGAGTAGAGAAATTATGAGACTTATTAGGCTACCTCAAAAAGAGGCTACAGCAGCAACCCTTAAATCTGGTAGTAGAAAGTACACTTAAACAAAACAGATGAGAGAGATCTCAAGCACAGAAGCTACAACAGCATTCATTCACCCTATATCAGACACAGGCACATTAGGTAACTGTATAAAGACTCCAAACAGAAAATAAAACGGGTCCTGGTCACTTTACCCTCGCATATTGAGTACTAAGATTTCTGTGCTCCCATGGAATTGAAAACGATTATATACATAAGCATTCCCATTTATCCCATCAATAGAAGACATAGTATATCTCAATTGTCAGATGATTTGTATTTGGTATTCTAGTATCTTTCACAAATGAACAGGTTTCCGTATTATTTAAGAAACACTACAGAGAACAAAAAAGTAGAGGCAGCAGTCTATAGTGAGGACACTAGGCATATTGGGGATGTGAACCTATTTCACACCATATATTGTGTTATATAAAGTCCCCTAAAAGAAACCACCGTAGGTAGCAGCTGCTTCATAGAATCTGTAATAGAATCATTCGCAAAAATAGTACACACACTAGCAGCTAATTATTTAATGGGACATAAACCGGTTTTCTCAGCCTTAGAGAATGTTATGAACAAAGGATCCGATGACACCTCTTTTCGAGCGCTATTAAACCATATGTTGAATAACAGTCGATGCATTTCTGGAGATATGCTATACCTGATCGATGTATTTTACACACCACCTTCAGCATAGCATTGAATCTCCTTGACAACAATTTACTACTCATAGGTTTTCGTCTATGCTTCGTTATAGTTATAAGAGTAAGTGAGCGTCGTTCAAAATGTAGGTAATAACTATTTGACAATGCCACTTAAACAACAAGAAATTGCTCATTACGTCACTGAACTATCGAATAGTTAATATTCAACAGAGCTTCGGTCGAACGAGCTCATCCAATCTGGCGATAACGTTAGTCGCATGACGTCGATGTATGGTCCATCGTAATATCACCAGGCAAAGGACACTCCGAAGGAAGGATCCTGATGAAGATTTTGAGATATCCGGCTCGATGCTCAAAGTTGTAGAAAGAATATACAGAAGCCTATGGATTGAGGATCGCGGAGGGGCGTCCAGTGTGTGTTCGGCTGGTGGGGAAAGCAGGGGGTCCCCAAGAATTCCAGACCAACCGACTCTCTACCTCATCGGCCGTCAGGCGAGCACGAGGTTTCGGGAGAGGGAGCAATGTCTACATCAATAGTGCTAAAGCCCCTTGAAGGAACAGTTTCCTGTAATTTGGTTGCTTCAAGCAACTCGCAGGCAGCGGATGACAGGAATGAAGCCTCATCTGGAGAGGACAATGCTAGCGGAGTGACCAACGATTGAGAACTCTCAACAGAGTTCCCAACTGAGATGTCCATAGCGGCCGCTTGGATTGAAGTTTGGTCCAGAATCGAATCACAAGTCAAGACAAAGGGTTCTTATTCATTGGACAAGCTTGGTGCGGCTGTACTGCCCCCTCAAAAGGGGAGGAGTGATCAATGTTCCTGGGTAAAGATCCAATATCTGACCCTCAGGCGTGGTGTAACCAGCTTTAGCCTTGCGGGCAAGTCGAGGTAAGGGGGGACGGGCCCGCCAATGTTTACAACTCCGGCAGCTTCGCTTCATATTTAATTACTGAAAAATCAATAGGATAGGTAAATGGTCCGTATGAACAAGGGACCCACCCAGACCACCAGATATTTCCATAGAGGAGTCAGGTGATGACAATGAGTCGATGAAATAATCCTGACCCTCAGGGTGGAAGGAAGTAGATGGTGTCCCATCCTCCTGGAGTGTTCTGCTGAGGGTAGGAGAAGGCCTCTCCCGGGAACGGTTTGAGAGAAGAAACGAGGACGCTTCGACTGGATACCAACTTGGTGGTCAACTGACCATCTGACCGGAAATCACTAGCTCGATAAGCTAGAGAGTAGACTTTGTGCTTACCATGGCCAACAGCAAACAATGGTATAACGGACAGGTAATAAAGAAGGAGAAAGCTCCGATGGCAATGTAGAGGCAGGCCGCTTGCGAGGGATTATGGTCTGGAGATGACCAGATTGTTACTTCGGTCTAATAGGTTTTAGAACAGAAATAGAATAATAGAATAGAATAGAAATAAAAGAAATAATTCATAGTTGAGAAAATTGTACCTCTCTTTTGCAATTCAATCATCCTCAACCATGATAACCACAATTCTTGCTTTAACCAAAATACCATCATACATAAACAAATCAAATTTCTATCTATCATTGTTTAAGTTTTTGAAATGTATAATTCGTAAAAATAAAGAATATTTAATTCATTATAAACACGAAAAAAAAATCCCTAAAAAAAAAACTTTTTATTTTTTAAAGTTTCAATATAATATCAAAAATGTTTTTACAGTTCTTAGTAATTAGAAATATCACAGTTACAGTAGAATTTAAAAAAAGTTATATGTTGAAATTACTATAATAACAATACACTTAGTAAACAGTTTGATATTATATTAATATGAGTTACGGGCTGTTTGAAGATATTCAGTCTTGTGGAAAGCAAATTACAGGTGTGCTGAAATGTATGATCTGTTTAACAATATTAAATTACATTACGTTATAGTATTAACATTTCAGACAAGATTTTCATGTCAATATTAGATAAACTATTCGAAAGAACAGAAATCTAAAGAGATTTTAAAGATTTGCAAATGACACAATTCCATAATTATGTTGGTGAAGATGTACATCACTATTAAATAATCAAGTAAAGTATGTTAAAGATCAATTAAGGGAAGCAAAAAGCCAACTTTAAACCAGTAAAAAGATGGATTTCAGTTAGGAGTGGGAGTTGTCTGGACTGGATTGCAAATAATACTAAAAAAAAAAAAATTAAAAGAAATTGGACAAAAAAAAAAGAGAAAGGGAATCAAACGGAGAATGATCAGAAAGGAAGCCTAGCAATATCAGAGGCGGACAAAGTAAGACAATATTAAAAAATATTATCAGTTTAGAATTAATAAATCCTTAGATTGTTTAATTCTCATTTTGAGGCGTTCACAACATAAACGAAATTTATTGCATATTATTATTTTTTTATAATTTTTGTGCTTAGTGGAGAGTGAGTTGTGATTCTGTTAAATTGTGGCACACGGCTATCATAATATCAGATGCTAATCGTAAATCTTATCTTCCACGGTTAAATTTCAATTTTGCGAACAGCATTTATCCAGTGTAATAGATGTGAGCAGTGGCTCCACACAGTGCTACTTTACGTGACAATGCCTCCCAAACACAACGGATCAATAAGTATGCATTACCCATAACAATATTTTCATAAAAAAACAAACAACTCGGAACTAAAAAATACAACAATTATCACATGTATTACAATTATAAAAACAAAGAAATTAGAAATCTTCCTAAAAAATTAACATACATATAGATTATTCAAGAGTCACACTACCGAAACCACCCAGACAAATTTTATGGATAAGACTCATATAACCAGCAAGTCAAAAATCAAGAACTATAACTTTATTAACAAATCTTACCATTCATAACTATAATTTACTAAATGAAAAATCCTCAATCCATCTTTTACACAGATCAACAAAAAGTACCACTAATACCTTTATATCCCAATACACCCATCTTCAATGCCTAGAATTACACACAAAGTCTAACAATCACAAACTACCAAACATCATAAATGGGAGGAGCATTTCAAGCCCACCACCTCCTCAATGAAAAAGACCAAGAACGAAGGACCAGTAGAGGAAACCACTTTAATATCAATCTAGTAACACTAAACCTCTCATAACAAGGGTAGAGATTGTCCACACAGAATTCCACAAAAACTAACCAATTGAACATCCCCAGCCTAAGTTTGCTCCCCATTAACACAAATCCATAGCAAACACAACAATTAATCCACCATCTCCAAAATATAAGATCCAAAATACAAAAAAAAACTAACATCTTTCAGGAAAACAGTTTATACAAATACAAAATAAAGAGTGAATTAGGGACATAAATTATCTTACATCTATAGACGACAACCATATTTCTCAACAATTCCATCATACAAACCAATCATACACATCCCCAGATGATAGTATGCCCAGTATTCAAAAAAGAAGATAACAAAATTCTGCCTCAGGGGACCTAAAAGAAAAAAACACCACACTAATCACTTAGAAGTTATCAACCTGAAGCAAACACGTAACTCTATTATAATCAGCTCAGTAACAATACAAACAATAACACAAATTAATATATATTAATAAATAACAAACTTTGCACAACTCAAATAAACTTTCAAAATTTCTAAAAAAAAACTACAAAACAACAATGGAATGTGGAACACAAAAAAAATATTGAAAAATGCAAAAAAAAAAACTCCACGTACCCCCACATAGAATCCGTAAAATCAAAAATCTCAACTCCCAAAACAAAAAACTTGCAACCTTTGCTACACCATTTGGCAAACAAAGTCATAAACTACCCACCCACAAACAGGAAAATAATAGGAAGAGAATTGAAAGAGTAAGTTGTTATCCATTATTTTCCCATAAGTAATCAGTCAGTGAATCAACAAAAGACCCTTTAAAAGTCCCCCAGCAACCAGCACTTGACAATATATAACTTAAAAATTTTGGTAACACACACGTAACATTTAGCACATATACAACTGTTCAATTAAACAAAGTATTATTCTAATGAGGAAAAACAGATTCATTCAATAAACTATTCCTCTAAAATTAAAACACTCCTCTTCATCACACTTGGTCTTATAAATTGGAACAAAACTTGAATCTTGCCAATCTTATTGAAGCTAGCAACTTTCATAGTAAGCATTGAATGATCTCATCAGCCATTACACGACAATATTACTTCCCTTTTAAAACATTTCAATTTTTAAGGCACTCAAATCCAAAAACTTTCACAGCAATCAACCTTAACAAAGCCTTTGATACCATCCAAGGACAGCATCTATATTCACAGGTAATTACAATCAAAATCCCCACTATTTTAAAGAAATGGTTTACCCAACTTCCATCAGAAAACAGCTCAATACAGAATCACAACAAGACAATGACGAGTGTGAGTGTGATAAGCTCAATCACGTTGCAGACCTCCGAAAACGATTACCCCGACCTAAAAACCAATAAAAACATGTCAAAAACGACCAAAAAGACAGTTTCAAAATGCTGAAAAATGTTGCAATGCAACATTTGCAATGGAATATGCTGTCTGATCTCCACCCTACTATTGGCCACCACTCTCAATTTATATTAGAAGTTGAATGAAAAAGTGGTATAGGAAAGGTAGAAAATATTTATTAAGTAAAAGAACAGACGTTACCTTTATAAAGTTCGCTAGTATTTGCAGGTTTCGAGCTAGTCATCCCTTCATCTAATGTATATACACTTTGAGCGGTGATTTGCGCCGTACTTGGACTTTAGAGGTGACTGAAAGGTCTTGAAGAAGCAATGAATTATAAACTACACAATGATTCAAAAAGAGTGACGTGTGGGTGTGTATTAATTATGGTGAAATGATTCCACTGATCTAAATTAAATTGATTGGATTTGGAAGTTGGTACAAGAGCACTATGCGAGGATATATTCCCGGGATTGAAGGGCCCGAATTAGTACTCTTTATAAGGTAAGAAGAGATAGGAACTGTAGGAATTATAGAATAATTTGAGGGTTATAGGGAAAATATATGCTGATATTTGCGTCAAATGAATGCGTTGAAGACATAGAAGAATGATTGGTGAGAACAAAGGTGCGTTTGATATGGTAGGGATGTGTGGATCAATCAGTTTACATGGGAAATTGAATTGAGAAACAATGAGAGGAAAGAAATTTGTATTTGAGTTTTATGGATTATGAAAGATGTAATGATGATGAATAGGAGATCTGCAATGTTAGTATACATGGTCTTGGGGTAGGTTACTGAATGGAATCAAGTAGTATGACAATTTTGATCTGTAGGGGTCTGCGGGGTAGAAGTAGTGTACCTATATAGAAGCTATAAGAAAATAGAGACACATAGATTAATAATTTATATCTATTATTATATTATAATAATATTATATATATTATAATATATTATATTATTATTAAATATTATTAATATAATATAATATATAATATATATATTATATAATAATATTATATATATAGTTATATATAAGATATATAATTTTATATATAATATATTTAATATATAAATATAATATATTATTATATATTCTGGTATAGTTATATTTTTACATATATATATATTTGTTGCACTATTTATTTTTATGCTTATAAATTGTATGTCTCGGAACATGCCAATCACAGAATTATTTAGCAGGAAAAAGTAGGTTAGCAATCCGCTATTATTATATATATTGTGATTTTGTTTGAAAGTGGAGCAAAACAACTAAGGCCACAACCGTTCTTGCTTGTTGGCAAAAGGAAGTTTATCCTACAATCTCTTAGAAGTACGATTAATATATGATTCCAAGGAATTATTGATGATAGGAGTGTGTAATGTAACCGCTCCATTGGTCTAGGAGCGATAAATCCATTTTTTCCTTCAAAACGAGTCAAATTGTAATTGTTGCAAGAATATCTAAAACTGGTGCCGTATTAAAATATTGGTAATTGCAATTCAGTTTCATATTACTTTAATTTGCATTTACTTGAATAATTGATTGTTTTCTCATTATTGTGTTATAGCTATGGATTATTTATATATTTTGCCTATCTATACAGGTCGCTGTATCTTGGGCTGTTTTTGCATTTTTGGATTTGTGCCTTTATGCATATCTTGGGCGTGCGTTTTGCTTATTCTTTGGAGTCTTTGATCATAGCTATTTTGCGGTGTCAAGCATCACCATTTGCTATTTTGTTATTTGTTAATTACTACCGATCCAATTGGACTTCATCAATCAAAGCAGATACTAAGGATCAGAAATACTGCCAATGCAAGTGATTACAGTTATGATTTCTAGATTTCAACCACAAAATATCCCAATGGTTCATTATATTTGCAGCCTATTTAGAAATAATAATTTGAGGAAATCGAACAATTATCATTCCGTCTGTAATTGACTTCGAATCAGACATAGATAATAATGACTTGTAGGTATTTTGTAAAGGCTATCCCTCCCTTAATTTAGTTTAATAGCATAAAATTAAAAAAAGAGAAGCATCTGGCAGACCCCTATTCAAAAAAAAACTCCCACCTGTACTATTCAGGGGGGAAGAAATATAAGTCAAAAAGTTGCGCTTTTTGAATGGTTGCTGCCTAGATATTGCCTTAACCGAACCGTAGAGCCATAGTGATAAGTTATAGTTACTAAACATAGTTATAGTGTAATAATAACTAATACTACCGTATTCTTAACTTAATTTATATGGTATTTTTAGCTTCTGAACGTAGTATGTGCTGTAGTGTCAGATCTTTAGTTTGCTTTAAGTAACAATCTGAAGTTGGGGACTTTTGTTTTGGGCTTTCTTTTGTTTTTGGAGCGCACCTATAATTCCTTGTGGGCATAAGATCACAGTGTGCTTCTCACTGCTCCCACAGTGTGTGTACGATAATTGGAGTTGGAAGTGATTGGTTAATATTAATAGTGAGGCAGGGATGTGTAAGTCTCCTTGGTTTATTCAATTTGCAATACGGAGAGGGTTATGAAATTAGAGGTGGGCGTGGCAGAGGATAGGGTTAGAATGATGGTAGAATGAGTAGTTGGGAGGGTTCCCTTACTTTTATTATTAAATGATTGTTTATGGGGAATCTGGAGAGACTTTGGACAGTTGGTGAGAGGATTTGCAGGGTGTTGTAAAGGAGGTATTTTGCAAATAAACATAGATAACAGTAAGGTGTATAATGTTAGTGAGTGAGGACCAGCCTTGGTTGAAGTTATGATGTAGATAGTGTGTCATCTTGCAACAAGTGTTATGAGTTACAATATTTAGTTAATATTATTGATAATGAAAAGGAACGGATGATTGCAGGTGTGTGGGAAAGTTTGTAATGGCAGAAAGGTGGGGTGAAATTAAGTCAATTGGTGGATGCAAGGGACTAAGTCTCTTGTAGTTGGCTATGTATGGTATGTTTACTGTGTTAAATGTA